>CAUYUJ010019814.1:0-10000 GCA_963575745.1 Prorocentrum cordatum
CGGTGCATATTGTATTTTTTTCAAATGACGTGCCCCATCCCAGCGCTCGCACCCTGTTTTTTCCAGGGAAAATCTTCCTCCTCAAACTGCGTTGTTGGCCCCCGGAGTACAACAACAACAACAACGGCTCCCGACTGAGACCTCCTCTCCTCACAATTTAGCCAGGACCCCCGCTCCCGCCTGAGTTTTCCTCGCATTTGATTCAGGATTCGCGCTCTCGCTTGGGACTTCCTTACCATGTATTAAGGAATCGCTCTCTCGACGCTCTGAAGTAACGCTCTCGCTGGAGACTTGTTTGCAAGCAGCTGAAGAATAGTGCCCTTGCGTTGGGATTTCGCGCAATTTGCTCAAGCGCCGCGCTCCCGACACTCAGGCACCCAGGAGTCGCGCTCACGCTTCGGACTCCCTCACACAATACTTAAGAATCGGGATCTCGCTGCCCTTCGTGGCTCCGTTGCAGCCCTTCGTGGCCCCCTCGCTGCCCTTCGTGGCCCGTTGCGTCCCTTCGTGGCCCCGTTGCGTCCCTTCGTGGCCCTGTTGCATCCCTTCGTGGCCCCCTCGTTGCCCTTCGTGGTCCTGTTGCACCCCTTCGTGGCCCCCTCGCTGCCCTCCGTGGCCTCCTCGCTGCCCTTCGTGGCCCCCTCGCTACCCTTCGCGGCCCTGTTGCAGCCCTTCGTGGCCCCCATCGGTGCCCTTCGTGACCCCATAAATGTATGCCCTTCACAACCCCCGCTCGTTCGCGCCCGTCGTGGCCCTATATGCATACCCTTCGTGGCCCCGCTGGCGCCCTTCGTAGCCCCCTTGCTGCCCTTCGTGGCACCGTTGCTGCCCTCAGTGGCCCCGTCCTTGCCCTCCGCGGCACAATCTACTCATGCTCTTCGTGGCCCCCGTTCGTTCGCGCCCGTCGCGGCCCCATGTGCGTGCCTTTCGTGGCCCCGCTGTCGCCCTTTGTGGCCCCTCGCTGTCCTACGTGGCCCAGCTGCTACCCTCAGTGGCCCCGTCGTTGCCTTCTGAGGCCCCGCATTATCTGCCCTTCGTGGCCCGGGCTACCGCCGATCAGCGCTGCCGCTGGCCAGGCCGGCGGTCCGCGGCCGCCCTGCCGCTTGCCGGGGCCCGGCCTGTAGGAAAGAAAAGTATACCCCCCCAAAGGGGTACAGTCGAAGACAAACAGGGCGGGTATCGAGGGTTTGGGAAGTACGCTTTAATAGACACTCGAGCAGACAAGAGCGAACCGTCTTAAAATGACTGTTGTTGTTTGTGGTGGTTTCGATGTTGGTGTTGGTGTTGGTGTTGTTGCTGTTGTGGTTGCTGTTGTTGGTGTTGCTGCTGTTGTTGGTGTTGGTGTTGGTGTTGGTGTTGGTGTTGGTGTTGGTGTTGGTGTTGGTGTTGTTGTTGTTGGTGTTGTTGTTGTTGTTGTTGCTGTTGTTGTTGTTGTTGTTGTTGTGGTTGTTGTTGTTGTTGCTGCTGTTGTTGTTGTTGTTGTTCTTGTTGTTGTTGTTGTTGTTGTTGTTGTTGTTGTTGTTGTTGTTTGTCGTCGTCCCCCCGGCGACCTGGCCCGTCACCCACCCGCGAGACCCACCCCGCGACCCACCCACATTGCGTTAACGACAGCATCGGCGCCTGCGGCGGGCTCACTGCATAATTTGTTTAAGTTTGGCACCTGCGGTGGGCTTCTTCGGAGCCTCGCAGACTGCCGACGTCCTCGCTGCCCCCTCACTCTTATATCCGCAACTGCGGGGTGCTACGTAGATGCACTTTTGAGGCGCAAGAGATGGGAGCGGACAGCGATGAAATACACGACTCACGTTCGTGGCAAGGCTGTTCGTCACGAAACTCTGGCCAGGGATTCGGGCAAAACGAACATCTGTCGCAGATGCATCGCGATATCGATTCTGTAGTGGACCCCCTACTCGAAGGCTCGAGGCAACGGCGATCGGCCCCCCCGCTGCAAAGACCCCCGAGCGACGGGCTTTTCCCAACCATCATGTGGCGTTGGATCCTCGTTTTGAAGAGACAGCGCCCCGCGCCATCCGCCCGTGGCTCTCCAAGGGTTGCCACTACTTCTCCTCCTCCCTCCTCCTCTCCTCCTCCTCTCCTCCTCCTCCTCCCCCTCCTCCCTCCTTCCCCTCCTTGCCTCTGCCCTCCGCATGTTTCCGTCTCGGCACACCCCGTACAGCGCTTCGTGGCCCCATAGGGAGCTCCACCGAATGCCCCAGCGCCAGGGCCCGCATGCCGCCACCTCGCCATTTTAGCACACCCCTCACACGTTTCGTGGCCTCACAAGGAGCTCCACCGAAGGCTTCAGTGCCAAGACCCGCATGCCGACACTTCGCCATTTCGGCACACCCCTCACACGTTGTGGCCCCATAGGGAGCTGCACCGAAAGCCCCAGTGGCAGGGCCCGCATGCCGCCATCTCGCCATTTTAGCACACCCCATCGCACGTTTCGTAGCCCCATCTGGAGCTCCACCGAAGGCTTCAGTACAAGGGCCCGCGTGCCGCCACCTCGCCATGTCGGCACACCCCTCACACGTTTCGTAGCCCCATAGGGAGCTCCACCGAAGGCTTCAGTGCCAAGACCCGCATGCCGCCACCTCGCAATTTTAGCACACACCTCACACGTTTCGTAGCCCCGTAGGGAGCTCCTCTGAAGGCCCCAGTGCCAATGCCCGCATTCCGCCATCTCGACATTTTGGCACACACCGTACACTTTTCGTAGCCCCGTAGGGAGCTCCACCGCAGGCCCCAGTGCCAAGGCCCGCATGCCGCCACCTCGCCATGTCGGCACACCCCTCACACGTTTCGTGGCCCCATAGGGAGCTCCACCGAAGGCTTCAGTGCCAAGGCCCGCAGGCCGCCACCTCACACCACGCCATTTCGGCACACCCCTCACATGTTTCGTGGCCCCGTAGGAAGGCCCCAATGGCAAGGCCCGCATGCCGTCACCTCGCCATTCCGGCACACCCGTCACACGCTTCGCGGCCCCACCAGGGAGCTCGACCAAAGGCCCAAGTGCCTGGGCCCGCATGCGGTACCCCCCCCTATTTCGGCGAACCCCCTCATGGGTTTCGTGGCCGCACAGGGTGCTCCACCTGAGGCCCCAGTGACAGCACACGCATGCGGTTCCATCCCACATTTTGGCGCACCCCTCGGACGTTTTGTGGCTTGAGGCTTAAGATGGTACTCGCCACTGCGGTACGTATCACTGCTCATGGTTGGGTCCTTCGCCAAGCTAATTTTACCTAACAGCGAAGACTGATAGGTTTCTAGTAGGGTCAAAAGAGAACATCATGACGCCCCAGGGGGGTCTGGGCGCGATCCGGGGGAGGGTGCCGGGGATTTGTTTTTAGCCAACAGTTACACACTTCGTGGTCTTCGAGTTCCCAGAACTCCATTCCCGGGCCACAATCTGAATGCCCGGATCCAACTGTAGGCCACTTCGTGGTCTTCGAGTTCCCAGAACTTTATTCCCGGGCCACATTTTGAATGCGCGGAACCAACTGTAGGCCACGTCGTGCTCTTCGAGTTCCCAGAACTCCATTCCCAGGCCACATTTTGAATGCCCGGAGCCAACTGTAGGCCACTTCGTGGTCTTCGAATTCCCAGAACTCCATTCCTGGGCATGAATTTGAGTGCCCGGAGCCAACTGTAAGCCAATTCGTTTTCTTCGAGTTCCCAGAACTCAATTCCCGGGCCACATTTTGAATGCTGAGGCAGGCTGATGCTGAGGCTGAGGCAGGCTGAGGCTGAGGCAGGCTGAGGCTGAGGCCGAGGCTGAAGGCAGACTGAGGCTGAGGCTGAAGCAGGCTGAGGCTGAAGCTGAGGCAGGCTGAGGCTGAGGCAGGCTGAGGATGAGGCTGAGGCCTTATTTTTTTTTTTCTCTGGATGAGGCTGAGATGAGGCTGGGGCAGGCTGAGGATGAGGGCTGAGGCAGAGCTGAGGCTGAGGCCACGCTGGGTATGAGGCGAGGCTGAAGCAGGGGACTGAGGATTGAGCTGAATAGCTGTGAGGCTGAGGCTGAGAGGCTGAGGCCTGAGGATGAGGCAGCGATGCTGAGCAGGCTGAGCTGGAGATGAGGTTGAGGCAGGCTGAGGCTGAGGGCAGGATGATGATGAGGGGCGAGGCTGAAGGCAGATGAGCACTGACGGCTGAAGCAGGCTGAGGCTGAGCGTGAGGCAGGTGAGGCTGAGGCGGAGGCAGGCTGAGGCTGAGGCGAGGCTGAGGCTTGAGGCTGAGGCTGAGGCAGGCTGAGGCTGAGGCAGGCTGAGGCTGAGGCCGAGGCTGAAGGCAGACTGAGGCTGAGGCTGAAGCAGACTGAGGCTGAGGCTGAGGCAGGCTGAGGATGAGGCTGAAGCAGGCTGATGCTGAGGCAGGCTGAGACTGAGGCTGAGGCTGATGCAGGCTGAGGCTGAGGCAGGCTGAGGCTGAGGCCGAGGCTGAAGGCAGACTGAGGCTGAGGCTGAAGCAGACTGAGGCTGAGGCTGAGGAAGGCTGAGGCTGAGGCTGAAGCAGGCTGATGCTGAGGCAGGCTGAGGCTGAGGCTGAGGCTGAGGCGGATGCAGGCTGATGCTGAGGCAGGCTGAGGCACAGAGGCTGAGGCTGAAGGCAGACTGAGGCTGAGGCTGAAGCAGGCTGAGGCTGAGGCTGAGGCAGGCTGAGGCTGAGGCTGAGGCAGGCTGATGCTGAGGCAGGCTGAGGCTGAGGCTGAGGCTGTTGCAGGCTGAGGCTGAGGCAGGCTGAGGCTGAGGCCGAGGCCGACGGCAGACTGAGGCTGAGGCTGAAGCAGGCTGAGGCTGAGGCAGAGGCAGGCTGAGGCTGAGGCTGAGGCAGGCTGATTCTGAGGCAGGCTGAGGCTGAGGCTGAGGCTGATGCAGGCTGAGGCTGAGGCAGGCTGAGGCTGACGCCGAGGCTGAAGGCAGACTGAGGCTGAGGCTGAAGCAGGCTGAGGCTGAGGCTGAGGCAGGCTGAGGCTGAGGCTGAGGCAGGCTGATGCTGAGGCAGGCTGAGGCTGAGGCTGAGGCTGATGCAGGTGAGGCTGAGGCAGGCTGAGGCTGAGGCCGAGGCTGAAGGCAGACTGAGGCCGAGGCTGAAGCAGGCTGAGGCTGAGGCTGAGGCAGGCTGAGGCTGAGGCTGAGGCAGGCTGAGGCTGAGGCTGTGACTGCGACTGCCGTTGCCACTGCGACTGCCATCGCGAATGCGACTACGACTGCGAGAACAGCAGAATTCTACAACAGGATTCTCATCTGAATCTTAAGGGGCATGCTTCCAGATATGCTCCTACACATCGCTGTTAGGTTGCTTTGCCAGGATAATCTACTTTTTTCTGCCTCCAGGGGCCTTCACAGGTCCCCAGGTTCCATTATTCTCGGTCCAAGAAACGACTGAGGATGAAGAACACGTCCAGGGGCAATGGGTCGAGACCTCTGGGGGTCGGCTTTGCAACAATCATGACGTCAGGGGTCTGGGAACGGATCTGGTATGGAAAAGTGGGCACGCTGCCCAACCGCAAGCGTTCCCTAAAAAACTGGCCACGGCCACTGTTGGGCAGGCGAGCTTGTGCCTCAGACGAAAGCGCCCGCGGCGACACAGACAGCGAACCTGGTCCAGAATGGACAAGAACTGCTGAAGATGATAATACATTCCAGCAAAGGCCGTTACCCGGAGGGGAGTGGGGTTGGGGCTCTGGGTGACGGTAACGCCTGGGCGGGGTGGGGCACGTCGGGGCGGGGGGGGCGCTGCGAACGCCGTGGCATGCGCGCGAGCACCAGCATGCTGGGAGGGGGGGCTCCCTACGCACGATCGTCACCGTCACCGGGGGTGGGGGGTGGGGGGGGCCTGGCCCGGGGAGCGACCATCACGCGCCAGAGAACGAACAAGCAGCACCCTGTTGGTTTTTCGTCCCCGCCTGCTCTGTGCTCCCCACCTCGGTGGCACAAGAGGCGGAGGGGCGGGCCGCCGCACGCTCGGCGACCGGCGGTGACCAGCGAGTGCGGCGAAACGGCGATGGGAGGCGGTGGCAGCGAGAACGGCAGAGGCGATGGGAGGCGGAGGACGCCCCGCGGCGCCGCGTGCCTTCGAGGAGGAGGGGGCGCACATACACAGATACACACATTGTAGATCGTATATATGTACATATATATATATATATATATATATATAGAGATAGATACGTTTGTACGTGTATATATATATACATACCTATATATACATACATGTATGTGTATACATATACACATACATATATGTATGGGCACACACACACACGTGTGAAGATGCAAGCCTTCGTCCGAAACATAGTGCACACATGCTGTGGAACGGCTCCCGATGGCGATCCTGCCCCGAAAAATTGCCACTGGGCTGTGCGCGATGGCGGTTGCGAACATAGCTGCACAGTCATGTTCCTGCCCCAGAGGGAGGGGGCGCTCCGGAATCTCGAGCTCTGGATTGGAGGCGGATGCTCACCATCGCCATCCCTGGCCGGGAGCGTCACGAGCCGCGGGGATAGCGCCTACCTCCTGGCCTCGAGCCCGGGGGCCTATACGCGTACACCACCCCAAAGCCCAGGCTGGCCCTGGCCAGGGGTGGTGGTGAACAGCTGCGGCTCTCAGCAGGGAGAATTTCTGAAGGGCCCGGTTTTGCGCGGAGGCTCTCTGACGTTCGCCTGCATTTTCAGGAACTTGAGCTGTGACACGGTGCCAGAAGTTCGTCAGAGTGTTCTGAAGGCTTCGGATGTTTGCTGACGTTCTCGAATGCTTATATACACTGTGTGTATGTATCGGGATGTATGTATGAGCATGGGATGCGGATCTCCTAAGTGTCGGCAGGTTTGGGAATGGCTTTCGGTGGTGTTCGCCGTTGCGGGAATGAGTGCCGGGACAAGCTTGCTGTTCCTGCTTTTCTTCTCCACTCATCAGGGGGGAGGGGGGGTCGCGGCTCGTCGCCACAGCTGGAACTGCCTCGAAGTCCTGGCCAAGACGCGCTCTGAGGCAGGCAAAGGGGTCGTTCATCTGAGGACGGAGACGAATTGCCCTCGCACCCAGGAGTCCCGCGACGGCCGCTTCTGCCCCCGCCTTAGACTTCGGGGGCCTCACGGGCCGACCTGGCTCGAGGAACCCAATGCGTGCAGAGGTGGAACGGGCAGTTTCTCAAGTTTCGGTGGCAACTCATGGGAGCCTCCCATACCATCTCGTCGGCTCTTGCGAATCGACGCTAAAAGCGACGCTAATCGACGCTAGTCGGCGCTAAGCGACGCTAAATCGATGCAAAATCGGCGTTAAATCGACGCTGATTCGGAACATCTGAGCGACTCCCAGGCGCTAGTCGACGCTAAAGACGGAACACCAGGCTTCCATGATTTGAGACCGAAGTCGTGATTTCCCTCACGCCGTCCAGATTCTGTGCTCGCGGTGCTTAACAACGGAGGGCCGAGGTCCCGTGGCAAGAGAGAGAGAGAGAGAAAGAAAGAAACAAACAACAAATGCCTGGACAGCCGCAGGGCCATCCGCCTGTGGCTCTCCACGGGTTGCCACTACTTCTCCTCCTCCTCCTCCTCCTCCTCCTCAAATCCTCCTCCTCTACTCCTCCTCCTCCTCCTCCTCCTCCTCCTCCTGCTCCTCCTCCTCCCCCTTCTCCTCCTCCTCTTCCTCCTCCTCCTCCTACTTCTCATGCTCCTCCTCCTCCTCCTATTATGCATATCGATTGGAGCGCTGCAGGCGGCACGCCCACTGCCCCGCATGCACAGCGACAATGACTGCACGAGCAAAACAGGTACACGCTCCACGGGGCCAACCCACCGACAGCAACGCGCGAGGACGCGAGAGGACGGCAGCGACCAAGACGCGACTGGAATCCATCACATCTAGCCGCATCCCCTGAGGTGGGGCGTCGCCCACGGGGGCTATGCGCCCGACGACGCACACGGGCAGACACCAGCCCGCACCACCGAGCAGGACGGATGAAATCTTGGGCAGCCCTGGCCACTAGTGGGCGCCGAGCCCAGAGGTTCGCCAGGCTTTGGCTGAAACGAAACCAGGACTGGGAGAAAATCAGATGGGGATAAAACGGGAACCTCCAGCGGTTCTGGAGGAGGTATCGGGTGCCGCGGCCGTTCAAGAGCGTTCTGGAACACTCCGAGTACGCTCCGGAGCCCTCTGTAGAGCGATGTATACCCCATTCCTGGGCCCGATTTGTGGGCTGGCCAGTTCGGGCGACCACGTGCGGTGTGCAATCTGCATCTTTGTCCACACAGATGCGTTGCCCAAAGAAGAACCCTGTCTTGAATCACAGGTCCGCGGCGCGAGCTCAGGGAAAACAGCCGGTCTTAAGGGATATTTCCCTGGCCCGTCAACGAGCCACGAAAATGCCACGAAATTCGGCCCGCAGATGCGAGCAAATGCGAGTGGAGTGCAACCGGCATGGAGTCCCACGTTGAAGGCCAGGAGGCCTTGCACGAGAGGGGGATTCCATCGATCACCGTGGGCAGGCGGTGCGGGCCAAGCCCACGCCCCTCGTCCTCCTTCTGTTAGTGTTCTTCCATTTCCTCCTCCTCCTCCTCCTCGTCCTCCTCCTCCGCCTCCAAATCTAGAGGTCTCCTGGAATGGGTCGGAGTTGATGGGGTCGGAGGATCGCATATACGATGCACTAGCGATGTATCGTCGACGTGCGTGAAGCATCGGCGTCGTCGACCTGAAGCAAATCGGGCTCAACATCGATCCGCATCGGCGATGCATCGGCGCGATCCTCCGACCCTATCTACTCCGACCCCATCTAGGGGCCATAGATTACACCAGAGAAAAACCCCAATCAATGGATAGTTTTCGTTGAGGAGATCGACAGGGAACCCGGGACCCCGGGAACCCAGAACCCACCGAAAGCGGGCCGAACCAATAACCGGGAACCCGGGAACCCAGCCTGCTACCAAAATCGGGTTGAAACTTTCGCCAAATCTTTCAACTTCCGCTAGGACCCCTTCAGTGCAAGCACCAATTGGGGAATCATCAGGCTACTTTCATCCACTTCTCTTGAGAGGGAGGGTTCAGGGGTCGAATCGCCCCCCTGCGTTTCAAAAGATTTTGTTTTGTGGGAGGCGGAGCGCATCGTTTGCTTGCTTCATGTATCGGCGTGGTATACCCGCTCTGCTTTTCTTCGGCACTGCCTCCCACCCCTCTCTCTCTCTTTCCGCCGCCGTCCGCCTAAATTTCAGCCTAAACAGAGCCTAAGCCTCAGCCTAGCTCAGCTTAAGCTCCAGCCGAAGTTTAGCCGAAGTCGAGCCTAAGCCTCAGCTTCAGGCTCTGTCTAGAACAGGCTCTGTTTCTTCAGCCCGGCCTAAGCCTGGCCTGCGCCTAAGCTTCAGCCTCGGCCTAGCCTAAGCTTTAGCCCAAGCGTTGCCTAAGCCTGGCCCTCGCCTCAACCTAAGCCTGGCAAGCCTAAGCTTCAGTCTAGCCTAAGCATAGTTTAAGCCTGACCCAAACCTCAGCTAAAGCCTAAGCCTCAGCCGGGCCAACACGTCAGCCTAAGCCTAGCGTGAGTCTCGTCCAAATCTCAGCCTGAGCTTCGGCGGAAGCCTCTGCCTAAGCCAATCCCAAGCCTAGCCTAAGCCTCAGCCCAGCTTCAACCTAAGCCTCAGCCAAAGATAAGCCCCAGCCTCAGCCTGAGCCTCGGCCTGAGCCTAACCTCAGCCAAAGCCTCGCCTGAGCCTCATACCTTCAATTGCTATTGCAATACCAAGGTATTACTACTACCTCATTACTACAACAGTTCTACGATCACGGTATTAGGGCGCGACGTCTCCTGCAACGCAATTGCTAGCACAACAAATATAAGAATGATGCTACACTAATATAATGTTACAAGATCGTGTTGATCCCACAGCCGCCGCTACGTTGTTACCACTACAACTGTACAAGAGCACTACTGCGACTTCAGTAGAATGCTATTCGTACACTACTACTACGGCGCTACGCTGCTAGGGCACGGCGGCCGTGCTTGAGTACTCCAATGT
>CAUYUJ010019814.1:17500-112500 GCA_963575745.1 Prorocentrum cordatum
TCCTCCTCCTCCTCCTCCTCCTCCTCCTCCTCCTCACACCCCGCCCTGCCGAAATTTTGTGCCGCCGATGTGACACGAGCCGCCCTTTCGTTCTTGTGTTCCGAAAGCTCGGGAGTGGTATCGACAACGCTTGACACGTTGGGTTGCAGTTCTTGGGAGGTCTTCGTCAGAACGATGAGACGCCATCAAACCATAATCATGGCTACTAAGCCAGAACAGGCTGGCATATGCATGGGATTAAGCAACGGACTTGTCCAGACTGAGCGGGATTAAGTCCGACTGTGCATGTTCATGCCGATGCTCATTTAGATTGCACATCGGTTTACATGTGTCCAATTCGATTCTAACTGAATTTCGATGTGCATGTCGATCGCAATTCGATGTGGGTGTTGATGTGGTTTTGACCGAAGTTCGAGTCTCGATCCGACTTGCGTGTGTAAATGTTCAAGTCGATCGAAGTACAAGCCCGTGTCCTTTGAATTTCGATCATACTTTCGGCTGGCCAATCGTTAGCAGGTTGATGTGCATGTCGATTTGACTGTCACGGGGGCAAACGCAGAACAACCGCGGGCCAAGCCGCGGGACAACATGGGGCAACCACGAAGCAACTCGCATGAAATCCACAGGCCGATCCACGGGCCGCCCGCCGGAAGACCCATGGGACAATCATGGGACAACCCGCGCGACGACGAACGGGGCAGCCACGGGACAACCCACGCGACGACGAACGGGGCAACCTGCGGGACAACTTACGGAGCAACCCACGGGGCACACACACGCACGCACACTTGTTGCGTCCACGGCTGGGCAGGGTTCCTGCTCCGGCGATGCGGCATCAGTGGGGCGCGCGACATGCAAATTGGGCCGCGGTGCGCACGAGAAGAGGGGAAGCCCGGCGCGGGCGTGACAGCGGGTTGGTACGAGCGTGACCCTTGCCAACGCACATTCGGCTTGGTTCGCCGTGCCCGTTGCTGATCCTTGCGAGGGAGGGTCACTGAAGCCATCACCGCTCTATGATCAGACCCGCAATCAAGCTCCCGAACAACGTCTGCTCGTTGGGCCGTCAGCGCGTCGTCTGCCAAGATGTAATCAAGTTGTCGCCTGTGCCCAAGTGTGCTTTCAAAAGTCCAGCGTTTGCTCCAGTGTGTTCCAGTCACGCAAGTGGTGGAAACTGGGGACATCAACTCGTTGCGTGGCGTACACGAGTGCGTAAAGGCAGCTGCTGACTCCTCAGGCGCCCCCAAGACGGGCCGTGCGACGGCAGGGAAGGCTTGGGACACGGCTGCGCTCAGGGAGCTAAGACAGAAGAGGCGAGACTGCAGTGATCGTCACGAGAGAGCGCGCCTTTCGAAGACCATCGCGACAGACACCCGGCGCCTCTTGAGAAAGTGGCAGACGGAGCGTTTGACGGAACAGTTGTCGAAGTACAAGGAGATGGATCAACTCCACAGAATCAGTGCCGAGCCTGTGAAGAAACACACTTCGCAGAGACCAGCGCCTCGTGAGTTCGCCGACGTTCTGCAGGGCGTGTACTCTAGCAGCGAGCAGCCGCACGACCTCGGAGATGCCTCGCTACTCGCGCAGATCCCGGAGTTCGACGAGATCGGGCTGAGGATGGCGCTCAGACAGCTGTCTGGAGGCAAATGTGCGGACAAGCACGGCGTCGCCCTTGAAATGATTGCTAAAGGTGGCGCTTCACTGCACAACGTATTACTTGGAATCTTCAACCAGATCCTGCGATCGGGGGACCTGCCAGACGACCGGAGCGAACTTCTGTTCATTATGCTTCCCAAGCCGGGCTCTGGCGACAAGGCAGACCCGAACAACTGGAGGCCCATCGCAGTGCTGGACGTCACGTACAAGGTTTTCTCAAAGATGCTGAACAACAGGCTGAAGCCCAATTCGGACAGCGAGCAACCCTCCGAACAAATGGGTTTTAGATCGAAGACGGGCGTTGATCATGCCCTCATGGTGCTGGAGTGCGTCATTGGTCAGTCTATCGAGTGGAACGTGCCGGTCTGGATCGTCAGCATCGGTCTGAAGAAGGCTTTTGACCGGGTCTGCTACAGCTCGCTGTTTGACGCGTTGCGGGAGCAAGAGGTCGACGAGTCCTACCTCGCGCTGCTGGCGCGGCTGTACTCCGGGCAGTGCGGCAACGTCGGTGGACAGGCCTCGTTCCCTATCTGCCGGGGTGTGCGGCAAGGAGATATACTCAGTCCTGCCTTGTTCAACGCCGCGTTGGAATCTGTACTGCGGCGGTGGAAAACGAGGATGGGGAGCTGCGGCCTGCTTTTGGACAGCACCCACGAAAGGCTCACGAACATCAGGTACGCTGACGATTTGCTGCTGTTCGTGAAGACTTTCAATGAAGCCATATCAATGTTTGAGGCTCTATCAGAAGAGCTCGCCAGGGCAGGCCTCTCTATCAATGGCTCAAAAACGAAGATGCTGACAACGGATTCCGAGTCTTCAGACAGCGATGTTCCGCTTCTGGCTGATGCTGGAGAATGCATGGTTGAGATCTTGCGAGGCGAGGCGGCGCACAAGTATCTGGAACGTATGTTCAGACTTACGGCGGAGAGGGCAGTGTAATCTGAACCACCGTTTGGCTTGCGGCTGGATGAAGTTCCACAGTTTAGCACCGACCTTGCTGAACCGGAAGATTCCTGTTCCGTTGCGCCTCAAGCTCTTTCACAGCGTCGTTACCCCTGCTGTCTGCTACAGCTTGTCGACAACACCGCTGACTTCGGAACAGATTGGCAAGCTGGATACCGTTCAAAGAAAGATGCTGCGAAAAATTGTTGGATGGGTTCGTTTTGACGACGAAGTTGGGAGACCACAGGACATCGCATGAAAGCAAGATTAGAGGCCGCGCTCCAGCGGCACCCCGTGCTGGAGTGGAGCCGGGTAAAGGAGCTCGCCAGAGACAGGCTGCTTCGCACTGTCGAAACCGGAACGGCGCCGCTAGTTGCGCAGCTGGCCGCCAACTGGGCTCCGGCGCAAGTTCGTGATCACCTCCTACAACACGCTCCGCATAGACGGCGGGGAATGCCGAGACAGAGATGGACTGACGGATCGCCGATGCTGCCGCTGCCGTCCCCTTCCCCTCCTCCCCTCCCCTCTTTCCTCCCCTCCCTCCCATCCCTCTCTCCCCCAGACGTGGCTGCGCCGGCGTAGTCTGGCCAGACACACAACAGATGCTACTGCCACGATGTTTTCCAAATTATCCGGTGGCATTCCTAAGGAATGTCGCTGTGCATTCTCATCCCCGTGTTCTGAATCAGGACCGGCCTTTGGGCCGATCGGGCGCTGCGTTGCCGGCGCGGGCGGGGGGGGGGAGGAAGCCGAGCCCACGCAGAGCAAGTCCCGGCGGCGACAGGGTGGGTGCTGGGTTGGGGAGCCAGCGGCGGCGCCAGGGCAGCAGCTGGGGGGAGGCAACCCGAAGGAAGCCGGGCGCAGGCCCAGGGGGGGGGGAACGCGTCGAAATGCGGAGCGGACGAGCACTGAGATCTTCTGACCTTCCAAGCGACTGAACAGCCAACGATGAGCACGCCAAATGGGGGGGGTCGGACACGTTGAACAGCGAAGCGGCCGAGCACTGAGATCTTCTGACCTGTCAAGCGACTGATCAGCCAAAGATGCCCACGCCAAAACGGGGGTCTGCGAGGAGCTGGCAAGGGTCCAGCGGCTGAGGCAGCGGGGGCGCCGAGATCTGCTGAGCTGCGAGGCGCGGGAGATGGGGCGGGCCGCGAACCGAAGGGCCACGGCGGCGAAGCAGCGAGCGCGGTTCGAGCCTGGGGAGCGCAAGCGCGCGGGCGGAAGGCTGGCCTGCAAACCAGGCAAACCAGACCAGGGAACGGTCAAGGCCAGTGAGCCCCGAGGGGGTCGCGGCAGAGAGAACCGAGGTGTGAGCTACAGGCGGCGCCTGGACAAAACCCGCAGAGAGCCGGCGATCCGACCTGCCGAGGCAGGGGATGCATCGGCGGGGCAGGGCGCCCACCCGGACGGGGAATGCCGGCCAGGGGCGGCTGGGGCAGGCGCGCGCGAGCCAACGGCGAGCGGCAAAACCAGCCCGCCTATGGCAAGCGCAGCGGCCGCCGCCGGGGAGGGGGCAGGGCGCGAGCGGCGAAGCCGCCGAGGGGCCGGCACTGCTGGCCCAGGGGCGCGCGGCGGGCGACAGCGACGGCGCGAGCGCAGCGAACAGCGCCAGCCGAGAGCGCGAAGGTCGGGGGCACCGAACAGGTGCAGCGATGGGGCAAAAGAGACCTGCAGGCAAGAAGCCGCCGACCCGGGAGGGAGGGGGCGAGAGGGCGGGCAGGCGAGCAGACGGCCAGGGAGACCGCGAGCCGGGCGCGCGGGGCAAGGGGAGTGGAGGGCATGGCTGGCCGCAACTGGTCCCGCTGCAAGGAACAAGTGGCGATGAGCGCCCGCAAGACGAATTGGGCAGCCAGGCTCCAAGCGGGCTGTGGAGCGCCTGGCCGAGGGGCGGCAAGGGGGAGGAGCGTGGGGAAACTCAGAACAGGTCGAGGCAGGCGGACGGCGCCTGATATGTCTGGCGAGCAGCTACCCGTGACGACTTTGAGCCCTGGACCACCGCTGGCGCGAAGGATCGTTGCTGGCCAGGAGGAGTCGGGCGGGAGCTCGCCTTTCCCCTGCGGTGGGGGCCTTCCCTTTGCCTTTGGAGCCCTGCGCGCTGAGCCTTCTCTTCTCAATTTCCTGCCCCACTCAGCATCCCAGTCGACGTGGATGCCCGTATTCCGGCAACGGATGCGGACGTCGAAATTGGCCTGGACGAGGTCTGATACACAGCTTCGACAAACGGTGGGGGGATGCCAGCTGGGGTCCTTGGAGGAGAATTGCCCCAACTTGCGGTCGCAAATGGCGTTCCGGCCAATGGTCAACATGGGGCCACATTCCTTCCTGTGGCGGTTGACTAACTCCTGCCAGGACTCGTCCTGATCGGTGGTGTAGTTCCAGCGGGGTTGCCGCCGTATCTCGCGTCGCGGCTTGAAGTACAACAGGTCCGAGGCGTCGTGATGGGGGGCATGGTTGCGAGGGAGAGTCGGCGCGCCGGGGGGGTCGGCCTGGCGCCATGGCGGGACGCGCTCCACCGCGTCATTACCGTGGCCCCTCCTGGAAGCCCCCAGGCTACTCTGCTCATCGGCACGGGGGATCTTACGCACAGGTTCATCTCCGCCGCCTCCCGCGGTGCCCCCGTCGGACGGTTCGGTCTGTTGTGCCTGCCCGCGGTCGTGGCTGGGTGTCGGGAGCGCGTGTCTGGGTGGGTGCGGAGAGTTGCTCGGACTGTGCCGCGTCCCATCATTGCCAAATGCGGGGCTGTCTAGGGGTCGTCGCTCCTGAAGGCCCCAGTCGCAGCCAGCTGAGTTGGAGCGAGCGCGTGGCGCTGAGGGTGGGCTGGGGGAGCTGCTGTCGCGCCGCTTGCGGGTCGCCCCTGGGGGGTCGCTGGGCGCTTCAGACAGCCGCGCGCGCCCACCTTCGCTGCCACTGGGCGTCGATCTGGACCTCCGCGACGGGGGGGGCGGGGTTGCAGTCGGGCTGCTCGCTCGCCTCAAGCTTTGGGGGTGCTGGAGGCGCAGGCAGTCCAAGCCTTTTGAATTGGGCGCAGGGCAGGGTCGCTGGGCTGGCCGCCCCCTCCGTCCACCTTTGCGTCCTCGCCCTGGGGGTGGGCAGGCGCGGCGCGAGTGGGAGCGCTGCTGCCGGCGGCTGGGAGGGTCTGCATCCTTCTCGCCGCAGTCGTCCGAAACCCGGCGATCTGTGGGTCCTGAAGGCTCCTGATGTTTCTCGAGTTCAGGTAGCCAAGCAATACCTCCTGGCTGTGCCACGCGGGGTCCCGTCCTTTCGTGGTGGCCTGGGGGTCGTGCTTGATGCGGTACGCGTCCCATTCGTCAGGTCCGATGGGGCCACGGGAGGAGTCGCGGCGCCTTTGCCGATCTAGGTGACTCACAAGTAGCGCCAGAGAGGGGCGTTGACCGCCCCAATGGGCACCTGGGGGAGTCCTGACGGAGGGATGGAATCCCGTAGATGGTGGTGAGGAATTCCTGGCAGAGCGCCGTGGGCCAGACCCTGCGGTCGGCAGCTCCCAGTCGGCTTCCTGACCTATGGAGAGAGGGGGCCCTGTGCTCCGACGTCTAGTTCCTCCAGCGTTCGTCGATCATGGGGGACACGAAGCGGGCAAATGCAACCATGATGTGCGCGATGGTGTTGTCTGCCCTCCCGGCTGAGGGTTCAGGATGGATGCGTCCGTCGGCCTCCAGCGAGGCGATGGCCCTGACCTTGAAAAGGGGGAAAGGTCGGTGGATCGATACCGGGAAGGTCGTCCAAAAGGCTGGCGAGGGGCCGCGGGGGCGGTGTCGGCAGCCTGTCCAGCATCTCGCCACCCATCCTCCCGGTCAAGGTGGGGCGGCTGGGTCTGACCTGCGGGGGCGTCAGAGGACTGTGGCTGCCTGAACGACGATGCTCAGGCGACGGGCTGCGCCGATGGTCTGGTGAAGGCGTGGAGGACCTCTGCGGGTCGCCGCTGCTGGAGCTGGGCCGGCGGCCACGCGGGGATAGCGTGCGGCTGCCAGAGGTGCGGCTGGTCGAGGCGCGTCGGACTGTCCTGAGCCTGGGCGGTCTGCTGGTGGTGGACGAGCTGGGGCTACAAGAGCTGCTGGGAGTCCGACGGCGGACTGGACTGTGATTCTGCGGGCGTCGCCTCCGCGTGGGTGGGGGCGGGGGAGCAGGCACGGTTGAGGGCTGCGTAACCTGTCGGGGCGTTGCGTCCTGAGAGCCGGTGCCCCCAGGTCCGAGGTTGCAGTCCTTCCAGAGCCTCAGCGGGTCAGGTGTGCTGTCGGGTGCGCTGGTTGGTGGCAGCTGGCGTTCGTCCTTGGATGGAGGATGAACGCTGTTGCGGGGGTGTGCCAGCGAGATGGGGGCTGAGGCTGTCTGAGCTGGCTGGCTTGCCCCGGGGAATGCGAGACGTCCATCCCTCTCGAGTACTGCCTCGGCCTGGGTCGGGCGGGCGTCCCACGGGTGCACGAGGCCGTCTGAGAAGAACCAGGTAGCACTCCGTGGCATGCTGGCGAGCAGCTGGGACCGGGAGTGAAAGGGCGGTAGCCCGTGCGAGGGCTCGGCAGGGGCTTCCTTACCACACGCACACACACACACACACACGGGACAACCCACGAGACATCCACAAGACAACCCACGGGACAACCGCGGGACAACCGCGGGACAACCACGGGACAACCACGGCGAGGTACCGCGAGATCGCTTACGGCTTGGCCCTAGAGCCTTAGCTGACACATCATCGCCCTCGCGCAACTCCAACTTGCCCGCACGCAAAACACGAACAAAAAAGCCGAAGCTGCATTCCCGGGTTGGGCACATGCCACTCTCACCGCCAACCCTCCGATGGCGCAGAACCGGAACCACGGGCCACTGGAATTCTGCGGTTGGGATGATCGGCAGAAGATGACGCGATCTGAAACATGCCCCCCGCCTGAGGCATCCGAAATGGCACTACTGAAGCCCAGAGATGTCCAGCACTCTCTACAACGTACTTGGAGGGCGAATTTATCGGCCCAGTCATGAATACTGAAGTGCTTTGAAATCGCATCGATGAGCACGACCTCAGAATTATGGGGGAGGCAGATGCATGGTATAGATTATATCCCTTGGCCTCGGTACACTGAACGATGCGTTAATGTCGATCGACGAGCGCCAGACGTGCCGCAATCTCAAGTTGGCGGCAGCCCGACAGCCCTACGAACGCGGATTACCTGGGCAACTCACACAAGGTTCGTCCGCAACAAAGGCCACACGTCATCTCAGCCCCTTGCAAAGTCACGCCTCCTTCGTCGCCCACAGGACCAGAGTTAGATATGTAATACTCAATAGGAGCAGCGAATCATAGCTTCTCTCGCACGGGCTCTTTCGAATGCACGTACGGAGACTCTGAGAGCTTTGTTGGAATCAGCTCTCCCCACACCAGAATGAAAGAAACATTGGAATTGGCTTGTCTCAGTTGGGGGCGGTTTGCTCATCTACTACGCTTGCCTCACTTGGCGCTGTATTCTCTTTGACACACCTGGCCTACACAAGGCGCAGGGGCACGAAACCAGGGCCGGTGGCACCACACACCCCATCAACTACGCCGCGCCGTCGGTATCATCGCCGACGTCGGCGTCAGTCTCAATGCCAGTCGTTCTGGATGCGGCGTGCTCATGGTTGTGATCGGCGTGATCATGGTTGTGCTCATCGACGTCGTCGCCGTCCTCGCCACAATCGCCGCCGCAATCGACCATTTGCGTACAATCTCTGAGGGAAAATCCTCAGCCCGCCAGCAAAGAAACGCGAGAGAACGCCATCTCGCATGCGAAGAGCAGACCCCTTCCGACGAGCGCGCCCGGAGATGAGCTTCCGACCTTTCGGCGAAGACGCGCCCCAAACCAGACCTACTATCCTTCCAGTCCCCGTCCCTGCCCGTGTATCGAGCCTGATCTGGTCGTGGCGGTGTGCAGACAAACGGCACACGCGTGCACCCTGAAAGAGAATGTAGACGGGCAGTAGAGTTCAACCTGAGCTGCCGACAAGCTGCACCTCGAGGGTGACCTCGCGAGCGTCTCGCCTCGAGCCCAGCTCTAGCTCTGCGCAACGGCAGGATCCACACCAACAAAGCCGAACTGATCAACCGCCATGCTGAAACTACACACGCGCGCGCACAGACACACGGGTTTTTTAGAGTACACGGCCGGACCCACACGGGCGATCCAAGTAGGGGGCCACATGCGAACCCTACCCCTACCCCCCCCCCCCATTTCTAAGGGGAAGGGTGGTGTTCACTTTGCTCGGGAGCTCACGAACGAAGTCAACCCCTCACTCCCCCTCAGAAATCGTGGGGGGTAGGGGTAGGGTTCGCATGTGGCACCCTACCAAGGTCACCGAAACAGTTCGAGTACGAGCTCATACGAGCTCATCCTGCAGCTGCGTTGAGAGCGGGAAAGAGCGGGAAGGCAGCCGGCCGAGGAGCACAGACAAACACACAAGGACACACACACACACACAAACACGCAAACATTTTTTGGCGTTGCGGCCACGCGGCATGGAGAAGATGGATCCACCCAGGGGAGATCGACAGCGACACTCAAGGGGGGGGCAGCCGCGAGGGAGATGGTGGGGAGAAGGGGGGAAAGAGGGGGAGCGAGGACAAGAAGGCGCAGTGCAGTCCTGACAGGCCGAGGCAGCAAGCAAGGCGCAGCGCACACGCACACACACACACACACATACTGTACACACACTACACACTACATCTCTCCGAACCCTTGTCCTCCGAAGTGCGGAGTGCTGGTCTTCAGCTCTCCTGGGAGACCAGGGGCGCGAGTCTGACACGGGGCGCGGCCGCGGTTCGACGATACAGACTTCCTAGATGGGATCCGATCAGATGGGGTCGGAGGATTGCACCGCATCGACACTGCATCGGCGCTGCATCGGACATACATCGGCGATGCATCGGCGATGTCGGCGATGCATCGGCGCCACAGGCATGAAGGAGCTCGGGCTCCGCAACGCGCCACATCGCCGATGCATCGGCGATGCGGACCGATCCTCCGACCCCATCTGCTCCGACCCCCTCTGGGATGCCTCGAGACGAGGGAGCCAGCCTGGGCGTGAACCGGCGCCGGCGAGGGCGGGCTGGAGCGGGCGGCACCGGCCGGCGGAGGCGCCAGGCCAGGGTGAGCAGAAGACCTGCGGGGGATTGAAGCAAAGGCGCCCGCCGCGCGAACCTGCCCAGCGAAGATCACGCGCACGGCTCTGCCCGCATCACTCCGTGGTGCTGAGAGGGCCACGAGGAGGAGGAGGAGGAGGAGGAGGAGGAGGAGGAAGAGGAGGAGGAGGAGGAGGAGGAGGAGGAGGAGGAAGGGGAGGAGGAGGAGGAGGAGGAGGAGGAGGAGGAGGAGGAGGAGGAGGAGGAACCCTACTTCCTGCTCGATCTTTCTCGCCCTACTCTTCCTGCCTCCCTCCTCCCCCCTGCACGCTCCTTGGCCTCCGCAGGTCTGCCTCTCGAATCCTTTGCAGCTGTGGGTTTCTGGGAGGCACGTCGCCTGTTGAGGACAGTCGTGCGTGTTCCATGTTTGTCGTATGTGCACAAGGCGCAACTCTGCGTACAGCGCGAAGGACGGGAGGCCGACATTTCACCCAGGCGGCACGACGAAGACTACACCAACATAAGCCGCTATTGCATACGTCTGTCAACCAAGACAGGCAATATCGCAACGATTACGGAAGCCAGTGCTCATTCAAGCGACCCCCGCCGTGCCCTTACTAAAAGACTGGGGGGCGGGGGCCTAGGTCGATTGTGCAGTGGCCAGGCATCTCACCTCAGCCATGTCCTGCAGAGTTCTCGAGGCCAAGCGTCTGAGCGCGACGAAGGCAAATATTCGACCGGTCCGTAACCAGCATCGCCGTAATTGTTCCGAGCATACTGGACGCCTA
The DNA here is from genome assembly GCA_963575745.1 of Prorocentrum cordatum. NCBI lineage: Eukaryota > Dinophyceae > Prorocentrales > Prorocentraceae > Prorocentrum > Prorocentrum cordatum. The sequence goes on from CAUYUJ010019814.1 coordinate 27,995, forward strand.
TCGCCTTCTGGAAGGCTCTCAGCGATCACCAGTGGGCAAGGAGTCGTTCGCCAGAGGGCCGACGGCGCAAGCTGAGCCGGTGGGCAGAGGAAAGGGCAGGAGGGCCAAGCAGGAGCAGGATGCAGGAAGGGAAGGTGGAGGAGGACATGAATAAAACGAGGATTAGAGGAAAGAGTGGCATGAAACGAAAAAAAACGACTGATGGAGAATTACACATCGAATGCTCTCTGACTACAAGTTCCTGGGTCGATGCGCTCTCTGAAAGCTGCCGAGAAGGAAACGATCGAGGCGAACGGGCAAGGTAAGGTCAGAGGCAGGCAAAAGGTGATCAAGGCCCTCGGCACCTAACACCTGGTTTCCGAGTCTCGACAGTGCAAGGTGCGCACATCTGCAGAAGCTCGCGGCTGGGGCTTCCAAAGAAGGCGAAAACGACAACGGCTTACAAGTTCGTCTCCGAAGCGGCGCCGCAATAGAAGATGCCCAGTGGGCAGGCAGCACAGTGAGGTTCGCTCAGGCGCCAGGCGCCCTGTAGCAAAGAGGTGATTTGCCCACACGGCTGAATCCAAAGTAAACGCCAGGGCCAAGGATTACGCTTCCTCGTTGAACATGGCTTTACCCCAAGAGCCCACAAGACAGCAGCTTCCTAGGTAGCCAGGGCGAAATAGCTCCTCTTGAAAAGCTGCGCACACTCACTGGAAGCTTCTCCACGTTCTCCTCTCAAGGATCGTTCGTACTTGGCTGAGCTGCCAGCATGCTCCCCAATCACGGCCCCAATATTGAAACGAATGTTGGGGGTTGTATGTTCTGGTGTTTCGCTTGGCTGAGCATGCCTTCGTGGCGAGCAACCGCCCACGCCCCACGCTGCCATGCGATGGCGACAGCGACGATCGTTGCGACGATGACAGCGGAAGCCAGGGCCTCGAGGACACACCATGCAGAGGGCAGAGGATTGGACGCCAGGGTTAATGGAGAGTGAAAAAGCGGGAGACGGCGAGGGGGGGAGACAAGCTAGGTGCGGTCGCGCCATATCTGACATCTCACCCCTCTCACCCATCCCTTCCGATTACACGGCCGAGTGTCCTAGCGCCCCTGGATTCCCAGAATGATCCATTGCGTGATGCGCACTCAGGCAGGGGAGCCGCGTACATTGAAGGAGGAGGAGGGAGAGGACGTGGCGGATGACGGATAATCAGGGGGAGGAGCAGGAAGAGGAGGATAAGATACGACAAACACACCATTGGCGCTTAAGGGCTCTCAATTTTGATTGAAAACTTTCGGGGCTTCCGATGACGACGAGGGGCTCCGGAAGAGGAGGAGGAGGAGGAGGAGAAGGAGGACGAGGTATGAGCAGACGTAGGGGAAGCCGGGGAAAGAAGGACCAGGGGGAGGCGGAGCGTCGGTGGTGAAGGTTTTCCAAAGAATTCGACATACGCGCGTGGTCGACGCGAGACAGTGGCCCGCATGGGATGATTTGACACGGATCGTGCCCCCCTTAACACGCGGGCAAGGGCGCGCGAATGATGTCGGCATGCGGCGCCAGAGGCCCGATTGGCAAAATTCCATTAATATGTTGAGAAACAGATGGTTCTCGAAAGAAGTCGCAAGAGCGCGAACGCATGCTTTTTTGAACAACGCTGATGTTGCGAAGCCATGTGTTTTCATATGTTTGTTGGAGAGTTCAGTTTGCAATCGTTGCGACACTGAATGTTTTGCCGCGTTTCGGCATGCGCGCGCGACGACGCGGGCGCGTGCACGTCGTCCAATTTGTTGCAGAGGATTCTCGCGACGGCACACGCACAACGGCGCCCGACCGATTTCGACATGCGCGCAAGCGAAGCCCGTTTGGTAGCATTGTGAACACGTTGAAAGAACATATGGCTTCCTTGAGAATTTGCACGAGCGCGCGCAAGCCTTTTCTGGGGGAAATCAATGTTGCGAAACAAGATGTGTATGTGTATATATATATATACAGATAGATGTTATTGCATACGCTTTTTGGACACTCGATTTTGAAATACTTACGAAACCAAAGATGTTTGAAGGATTTCGGCGTGCGCGGGCGAAGATGCGCGCGTGCGCACTTCGTCGCATCTTTTGCAAGGAATTCTTGACCACTAATGGTTTTCGGTAAACGAATGCGCGCGCATAATCTTTGTTGCAGAAAATGGCGGTGGGGGGATACCAGCTCGGCTGGGATGGTGTAAACTCAGATTTAGGATGGGCGATGGGGCAGAATCGTACGTAAAGTACAATGCGAAAATGGGGACGGATGGTTCCGCCCTCGGGAGGGTGGTAGAACCTATTCTCTTGTAAGGAAGGGTAATATATGTATAGTGCAAACTATGTGGTGCAATTGACTACCCTGCACCGCGCATGACCACCTCCACTGGTTCACTGCTCGCGCAAACATCCCACCCACCTACCCGCAACTTGGTTTGCAAAATTTCTGAAGACCGTGACGGTGGGTACCAAATGGCACTTGGCAACGACACCGACGCCGACGACGACAGCGACAACAACGACGACGACGCCGCCGACAACGACTACGACGACACCGACGACGTCTCCAACGACTTCGACGACGACGACACCGACGCCGACGACGACGACGACGCTGACGCCGACGATGACAACGACGACGACGATGACGACGATGACGACGCCGACGACGACGTCAACGACGCCGACGACGACGACGACGGCGAAGACGACGACGACGCCGACGACGACGACGAAGACGACGACGACGTCGACGCCGACGACGACGACGACGTCGCCAACGATGACGACGACGAGGGAGGAGAGAGGACGACGACGGCGACAACGACGACAACGACAAGGGAGGAGGGAGGACGGCGGCGACGCGAACGACGAAGAAGGAGGAAGGACGGCGACGCCGACGACGACAACGACGAGGGAGGAGGGAAGACGACGACGACGATAATGACGACGACGACGACGACGGCGACGAAATAGGAGGGACGACGACAAGACGCCGACTACGGACGACGACGACGACGAGGGAGGAGGAGGAAGGACGACCACGGCGACAACGACGACGGAAACGACCACGACGCCAAAGAGGACAACGACGACGAACACGAGGAAAGACAGAGGACGACGTAGGTTACGACGACGATAACGACGCGGGAGGAGGGAGGACGGCGACGACGACGACGACGACGCAAGAGCGCGCGCGCACGCTTTTGTTGAAAATCCGTGTTGCGTAACATTGTGTTTTTGTCGGTTTTTTGGGCACACGATTTTTAAATCCTTCCGAAACCGATGAATTTTGAAGGATTTCGGCATACGCGCGCGACGACGCGCGCGTTTGCACTTCGTCCCATTTTTGCCGAGGGTTCTCGCGACGGCACACGCGCAAAGGCGTTCGACAGATTTCGGCATGCGCGCGCGAAGCCCGTTTAGTAGCATTTTGTGAGTGAAAATCTTGAAAAAGCCGATGGTTTTCTTAAGATTTCGCAAGAGCTCGCGCGTAAGCTTTTTTAGCAAATCCGTGCTGCGAAACCATGTGTTTTGCATGTTTTTCTCGGAAACTCGATTGCGACATCCTTCCTACACCGAATTTGTTTGAAGGATTTCGGCATGCGCGCGCGACGACGCGCGCGTGTGCACTTCGCCCTATTGTTTTTTGCAAGGGATTCGCAAAAAAATGCGATGTTTGAACAAAAGATGTCCCCGCGTATCGATTTTTTTCCAAGGGAACCTCAGGGGGGCCGATCCCGGCCCCTCTGGGATAGTGTAAACTCATCTTTCGGATGGGCATGTGGTCAGAATCATTTATGATTTACATACCCGAAAGAGGGGCGGATAACGCCAGGGGGGGGGGGAGAGTCTGTTCTCTGTTAAGAAAGAAAAATCAATCCCTTGCTCAACTTGAAACTGTCCTCTCCACTGCTCGTGCAAACATCCCACCCTCCGACCCGCAACTTGGTCGCAAGACCTCTTAAGACCGTGACGGTGGGTACCACATGGCACTTGGCAACGACACCGACGCCGACGACAGCGACAACGACGACGACGACGCTGCCGACAACGACTACGACAACACTGACGACGTCTCCAACGACTCCGACGACGACGACAACAACGACGACGACAACACCGACGACGACGACGACGCCGACGCTGACGACGACGACGATGACAACACCGACGACGACGACGCCGCCGACGACAACGACGACGACGCTGACGACGACGACGACGACGACGACGGCGACGACGAAGACGACGACGACGTCGCCAACGAAGACGACGACGACGAGGGAGGAGGGACGACGACGACGACGACGGCGACGAAATAGGAGGGACAACGACGAAACGCCGACGAAGACGCCGAGGGAGGAAGAACGACCACGGCGACAACGACGACGGAAACGATGACGACGCCAAGACGACGACGACGAGGAAAGACAGAGGACGACGACGGCGACGACGACGACGAGGGAGGAGGGAGGACGGCGACGACGACGACGCAAGAGCGCGCGCGCACGCTTTTGTTGAAAACCCGTGTTGCGAAACCTTTTGTTTTGGTATGATATTTCGGACACACGATGCTGAAATCTTTTCGTCCCGTTTTGGTGCGGAATATTCTCGCGACGGCACACGCGCAAGGGCGTTCGACAGATTTCGACATGCGCGCGCGGAGCCCGTTTGGTAGTACTTCTTCGACATATTGGAAAACCTATGGTTTCCCAAATAATATTTCGCGAGAGCGCGCGCGTAAGTGTTTTAGCAAATCGGGCATGTGTTTTTGTATGTTTGTTTGGCAACTCGATTTTGCAATCTTCCCGAAATCCAAGGTTGTGGAAAGATTGCGGCATGCGCGCGTGACGACGCGCGCGTGCGCACTTCGTCCCATTTTTTGCAAGGGACTCTTGAAAACATAGGACCTTTGATAAATGAGTGTGCGCGCGTAATTTTGTTGCAAAGGATGGCGGGGGGGAGTGATACCAGCCTGTCTGGGATAGTATGAATTCACAAGTAAGATGGACGAATGTGCATAATAATTACGAAATTGCGATACCCCACGAGGTACCGTTAATTTGGGAGGGGTAGAGTCTATTCTTCTCTTAGAAAAGAGAATCCATCCACCAATGCTCAACTTGAAATTGTCCAATCAACTGCTCCCAAACCTCCCACCCACCCACACGGACCTTGGTTTGCAAACCCCGTGCGGCGGCGATTGCGATGAGTGCTTGGCGCTGGCTGGTGCATATCTACGGCCGCGACCGCCTGCGCACGCACGCTCGCGCAGCGGCCAGCTACTTTGGCGCGACCAGCGCGGCCGCAGTGGCGCTGACCGTTGGGCACATCCCAGCGGGCACTTCAGTGCGAGTCGGCAGCTTGGGCGGGCGAGGAATCATGACAACGTCGACAACGATAGACACGGTGATGATAGTAGCGGTGCTGGTAATCGATGCTGACAGCGACGACGGCACGGCCAGTGACGGCGCAAATGTGTTCACGCCGGCGACGATGACGGCGTCCTCGCGTCGGTGACGAAGGCCATGGAAATAGTTCGACATGCGCGCGCGGCCGACGCGCGAGAGTGGCCCGCATGGTTTTCTTTGACACCGGTCGTGCCTCCCCCAGCACGCGCGCAAGAGCGTGCGAATCATTTCGGCATGCGGCGCCAGAGGCCCGCTTGCCGAAATGCCATGAACATGTTGAGAGCCCAAAAAACCGATGGTTCCCTTAAGAAATCCACAAAGCGCGAGCGTCCGATTTCTTGAAAACAGATGTTGCAAAACCATATGTTTTGTTGTATACGTTGTTGGACACTCGGTTTTGAAATCGATACGACCACACTGTTTCTGGATTCTGGCATGCGCGCGCGACGACGCGCGCGTGTGCACTTCGTACAATTTGTTGCAAAGGATTCCCGCGACGGCACGCGCGCAAAGGCGCCCGAACGATTTCGACACGCGTGCGCGCGAGGCCCGTTTGGCAGCATTTCATGAAAATGTTGAAACAGCCACTGGCTTTCTTAGGAATTCCCCAAAAAACGCACGCAAGTTTTTTGTTGAAGAGAGGTGTTGCGAAACCGTGATTTTGAAATCCTGACGAAACCTTAGGTTTTTCGTTGATTCCAGCACGCGCGCGCCACAACGCGCGCGTGTGCACTTCGTCTCAACTGTTGCAAGGGATGTTTGGATGTGTGGAAACTACTGACTGTTGATCGGAGGTGAGGGGGTGAGATCGAAGTGGAACGGAGAGCCCCCCTACCGGGAAATCGATTTCGGTTTCGTGTTCGTGCGTGCCGTGCGCGCGGGCGAGGCGAAGCTGCGTGGGCGGGCGAGAGGAAAGTCTCCTGTGGCTGACGCGCGGCCGGACCAAATGTGTCTCTTCCGGGCGGCCGGTGGCGCGCGGTGTCCCGCTGGTGTCCCGCTGGTGTCCCGTCGGTGTCCCTGTGGCTGAGGCGCGGCCGGACCAGATGTGTCTCTTCCGGGCGGCCGGTGGCGCGCGGTGTCCCGCCGCTGTCCCGCTGGTGTCCCGTCGGTGTCCCTGTGGCTGAGGCGCGGCCGGACCAAATGTGTCTCTTCCGGGCGGCCGGTGGCGCGCGGTGTCCCGCCGGTGTCCCGCTGGTGTCCCGTCGGTGTCCCCTCGGTGTCCCGATGATGATGTGGATGATTATGATGATGATGGTGATGATGATGGTGATGATGGCGATGATGATGATGATGTTGGTGTTGTTGTTGATGATGATGACGCCGGTTGTGAGATCGATTGGGACATCGATAGTGGGACCAAATGTGAGATCGATTGTGAGATCGATAGTGAGATCGATTGTGAGATCGATAGTCAGATCGATTGTGGGACGATGATGCTAATGATGATTATGATGATGATGGTGCCGAGTGAAAACTGCCGAATGAAAGCCGATGGTGAGATCGATTGTGAGATCGATAGTGAGACCGTATGTGAAACCGAATGTGAGATCGATTGTGCAATCGATTGTGAGATCGATAGTGAGATCGATAGTGAGACCGAATGTGAGACCGAATGTGAGATCGACTGTGACATCGATTGTGAGATCGAAAGTGAGATCGACAGTGAGACCAAATGTGAGACCGAATGTGAGATCGATGGTGAAATCGATTGTGAGATCGATAGTGAAATCGATAGCGAGATCATTAGTGATATCGACTGTCAGATCGAATGCGAGATCGATTGTGATATCGATAGCGAGATCGATTGAGTGAGACGTTGGTTCCCCCTCCCCCCTCACCTCCTTATTACCCGCAGGGTGGTCGTATAGATATATAAACAAGTGCGCGCGCGTAGAATATTGTGCAAAGGATAGCGGGGGGGGGCGGATACCGCCCCCCTGGGATGGTGCGAGTTCATATGTCGGATGGGCGACGGGGCAGAATCAGATGCAACTTGCATAACAAAAAAAAAGAACGGATAACCCCAGAAAGTGGGGGTATAATCTATTTCCTTTGAAACAAAAAGAAGACATGCGGTTCGCTTGGCTACCCTGCAGCGCGCTTGGCCACCTCCACTGCTCGCGCAATCATCCCACCCACCGACACGCAGCCTGGTTTGCAAACAAGACCCATGCGGTGGCGATTGCGATGAATGCTTGACGTTGGCCGGTACATCTCTGCGGCCGCGCCAACCCAAGCACGCGCGCGCAGCGGCCAGCTACTTTGGCGCGACCGACGCGGCCGCGGTGGCGCTGACCGCTGGGCACAGCCCAGCGGGCACTTCAGTGCGAGTCGGCGACTTGGGCGGCCGAGGAATCATGGCGGCGCCGATGCTGATGGCGCCGACGACAATGACGGCGTACTCGCGTCCGTGATGAAGGTTTTGGAAATAGTTCGACATGAGCGCGCGGCCGACGCGCGAGAGTGGCCCGCATGGTTCTTTGGCACCGGTCGTGCCCCCCCCAGCACGCGCGCAAGGGCGTGCGAATGATGTCGGCATGCGGCGCCGTTTGGCAGAACTCTGTGGCAGTGTTGAAGAAGCGCTGGTTTTTACTAAGAATTTGCAAGAGCGCGAGCGCAAGCAAAAAAAATGGTGTTACGAAGCCATGTGTCTGTTGGACACTCGGCTTTGACATCGCTACGAAACAGAAGGGATTCCGGCATGCGCGCGCGACGACTCCCGCGTGCACTCTTCGTCACACTTGTTGTAAAAGGACTCTCGCGACGGAGCGCGCGCAAAGGCGCCCGAACGATTTCGACATGCGCGCGTGCGAAGCCCGTTTGGTAGCATGTTATGAAAGTGTTGGAAAAACGTTGTTTTGGTTTTACAAGAATTTCCAAGAACGCGCACGCAGGTTTTTTGTTGAAGATCGGTGTTGCGAAACCATGTGTTTTATATGTTCTTTGGGCATTCGATCTTGACATCTTTGCGAAACCGAAAATGTTGAAGGATTTCGGCACGCGCGTGCATTTCGCTTCTGTGCTACGGATTTTTGAAAACTGGTTTTGGTAGACGAATGCGCGCGCATCTAGTTTTGTCCAGAAGGATAATGGGGGGGATACCGGTTGGGCTGGGATGGTAGGAATTCAGATTTGGGATGGACGATGGGGCAGAATCGTATGAAAATTGCACTGCGAAAAAGGGGGCGGATACTCCTGGGGGGGTAGAGTCTATTCCCTTTTTAAAACGAGAATCTATGTGGAGCAGTCCCGGCGGGGCGGCGACGGCGACGACAGCCGCCAGACCGGCACGCAGGCCCAGACGACTGGCGGCGACGAGGCGGCGACGTGGCGGCGACGGCGACACCATAGCCGCTAGACCGGCACGCAGGCCCAGACGACGGGCGGCGACGAAGCGGCGACGGAGCGGCGACGGCGACGGCACGGCCGCCAGACCAGCACGGAGGCCCAGGCCCAGTTCTTCTGAAAACCAAAAGGAGCCCTAGCTGCAGGCACTTTTTGAGAACGAGGCAGGAGAGTTGTACATGCTCAGATTGGCTAGTTCTTGAGGAAGGACCTGGAGGGGACAGAAGGGCAGGGAGGCGAGAAGATCTGAGATGTGTTTGTTCTGGCGCCGTCGGCCGACCGCGCGGCCCAGCCTGACCCCCCGCGCGGCGAGAACCACCACGCGTCGCCGAGACCACAGGAACTTAACAGGGGGGTCCAAAGCAGTGCCGTGACAGACCGTGCGGGGATCTCGGAATCCCGAAAGGCCTAGACGCGCAATCAGTCACCGCGCGGTCTCGGGACCCTGGAGGCCCCTGTCGCCCGAGACATCGTCAGAGAACGGCCCAAGTCCCAAAACCGTGCGACCACTGGGGAAACCAAAAGGTACAAATACCGTGCTATTCCCTGCACCTCTCCCGGGGTCTGTTCTGACTAGAATTTCGAGGCGAATCCAGCCGTGGCGACGAGGGCCTCCCAAAAGGCCCCAACAAACGAAACCGAGGATGTCATGTCCCTCTCCTGCCAAATCCCCTCTAACTCACCACAGGTTGTGGTCACCGTACCGTTTGGGGGCCCCCGACAACCCCTCTCGAGGGGTGCGGCTGCGGCAGCGGCGGTATCTGGTAGCCGGGCGCCACCGCGACCAGCAGCAGCGGCGGCGCTGCGGCGACCAGCAGCGGCGGCGGCGCTGCGGCGCGCGGCAGCGGCCAGCGTGGCGGTGGCTTCGCAACCGCGACAGCGGCGCGCGGCAGCGGCGCGCGGCAGCGGCGCAAACAGCGGCGGCCGGCAGTGGCGGCGCCCGCCGTGGCGCTGCCTCGGAGGGGGCGGCGCGCCAAGGCTGGCCGCGCCCGGCGCGGGCGCCGAAGGGCCCGTGCGGGCGGGCGAGCGCGGGGGCGTCGGCGGGCCGGGCTGGGCGGCGCCAGGCGGCGGCGCGGGGGCGCCAGGGCGGGCCCCGCAGCTCGCCGGCGGGGCGGCGCCAGGCCTGAGGCGTCCCCGTCGTCGTCGTCGTCGTCGTCGTCGTCGTCGTCGACGTCGTCGTCGTCGTCGTCGTCGTCGTCGTCGTCGTCGTCGTCGTCGTCGTCGTCGTCGTCGTCGTCGTCGTCACAATCGTCACGTCGCAGTCGTCGCAATCGAAATAGTGAGGCCGCGGCCTCACTCTGCAAGCAGAGCTTTGCTGTAAGGTGCGTGTTCGACCATGGCTCCCTCGCCAGACCCATCGGCCCTGAGCGGCCTTTGGCGCCCTTCTCTGACGGTCTGCGGCAGCCTTCGGCGCGACAGCTCGATGGCTGCATGTTACCAGAAGTGTGATGATCGAACGCCTACGGCCGGGATGTTTTGCTTCGTGTGTCGCCGCGGCTGCACGCTACGCCCCGCGAGTAGATAGCGTGTCGCTCCGCTCCGCGGGACGGGGAGATGGGAGAAGCTCGGGACGCTGAAGCTTCGGGACCGGGAAAACGATAGCGTGTCGCACCGAGGCGCGGTGGGCCAGAACCCGCAGAGCGACACGCTATCGAAGAGTCCCCGATCGCATCAAGTGGCCCATGATCGAACACCTGATACAAGGGACCTTGGAGGAGCGTAAGCCCCGTTTTGGACCTCAGTTCCGCCCAGATGCATGGGGAGCGCCAGAGGGGGGCAGTGAAGGGCCTGCGAGACACCGACTCCCTTCCGAAGCCAGAGGGGACCTTTTCGTCCCAGAGTTTTGACTGCACTCCTCCCTCTGAGAGGGAGAGAGAGAGAAAGAAAGAAAGAAAGAACAACCAGCAACGAATAAGAATTCAATAGAGAAAGAAAGAAAGAGACGGGAAGGGGCAGACGATGTTTGTTGACGGATACGACGCGTCGTATTTTACAATCCTGCACATGCGCCAAAAGAAATGGGCATCTGCGAACCAAGCGTTACATGAAGAAAACGATCGTGAGGAGGAGTAGGAAGAGGTGAGGGGATGGAATGGAAGTGGAAAGACAGGGTTAGACGGGGCGGGGAGAAGAGTGCACAGAGGGCCAGGGTAGTCTCGCACACTTCGAATGCACATCACAAACAACTCGTCCACCTCATCTGGCAAGTCACAGCCCCACCCGCCGATGCCTGGCGAAGCGCTGCGGCGATAATGGTGACCCTGAGAGGGCTGCGTCGAGTGCAGAAGGCGCGGGTCCTCCAATCGTAGGGGTGGCGGCAGGCGGGGTTTTACTGCTGCAGGGACGCGAATGCGCCGAATGCCTGTGGCACGTCCTCTGCCCCATATGCCCTGCTGCACCCGCTGCCCGAGGCCAATTGGAAGCCGAACGGTGCGACAACTGTCGATACAAAAGGTGCCATCCCCGCACATGTTGCACGTGAAAGCCAGGCCTAAGATCCATACCTCTGGCGGAAAGTGTGCCTGCATCTGTGGCCCGCCTGCCTGGTAGTCTGATTCGCTCGCACTGCAGCTGTGCCAAGTTGGGCAAACCAAATGGTACGGATACACCGCTTTCTCCCGACCTCCCCCAGGGTGCGCTCTGACCCGAATTCGAGGCGAGTCTGGCGATGGCGACGAGGCCGTCCCAGGAGGCCCAACAGGGGGAAAACGGGCGGCACAGGGTGGCGATGTGGGTACCTCTTCCTCCTCCGACTGGCAGCTCGTCCTCTAAGTCTAGCACGTCCCGGCCCCCTTCCATGCCCGACGCCCGGGCACGCGCAAAAGCTGGCAGCCGGGCAGCCGGGGCCTCCCGTCCCACCCGCGGAGATGGGACGCACAGGCGACGACTTGCCTCAAGGTCGGGCCTGTCCCCCTACAGGGGGATTTTGAGCGACAAAAAATTCAAACAATAATCCCAGAGGTTCCAAAATAGCAAAAAAACGTCCCCAGGCTATCTTTTGACTATCTTTGAATCTTCCCAGTGTAGAGAGGCAGGCCCGACTTCAGATTTGCCAGACGGAGCCTCAAGTAAGGAACACCAGCGTTTCCTTCACACGACAGGCCGAGACGTTCGAGCTCCTCCGAGGCGGAAGTGCCCCTTGCTGAGCGTTCTGACTGGAGGCCTGGGGGGAAGCCCCCCGCCGATTCCGAGGAGCCACGCGATCTCAGGGGAGATCCGATTGCCGATGCGCTGACGACTTTCAAAAACCGCTGCACCCACGGAATTGCCCGAACCTTGGTCTCTCTCAAAACTGGCACTCAGGCCAAACCGTATGCTGCATCTTCGGGTGACGCTGTCTGTCCCAATGCGCCGCTATCCGAGTCGAATCCGCGTCGAATCCATGTCGAACGTCGACTCGGAGTCGAATCCACGTCGCCACAGCGTCGATTGCTCATCGAATCTGCGTCGAAGCCGCGTCGGATGCTAGAAAGGACGCCGTTGACATGATAGACAACAAAATCACTCGAACTTGGGACGTACTTCGCCCTGTTGAGAATACAAGCCGGAATGCAAGCCGCCCAACGTTGAGAAACGCAGCGGGAGGGTAGGAGAGTCCAGAATCGAATCGATAAGTCGGATCGGCGATGGAAATCGGCAGCCAAGTCGGGAGGAACCAATCGGCGGACACCGGTAGGCTGGTGAGGCCATTGCGACACCCGAGGTCGAATCGGATCGAAATCGGAATCGATCGGCATCGAATCCGATCGAGTCGGAGGAGCCGAAGCGAGCCCTTCCCAGGAGGAGGAGGAAGAGGAGGAGGAGGAGGAGGAGGAGGAGGAGGAGGCCCACGATGCTCCCAGGGGCAGTCGCCGCATGGGCGTGGTGCGCGGGTCCCGAGCGGGCCCCCGCGCGCGGCGGCAGCGGCGCCCCCGCCGCGGCGGAGCTGGATGCGGGGGGCGGTGGGCCCAGGCGGCCGCGTCCGGGCGGCGGCGGCGCGGGACCGGCGTGCGCGGGGCGCCGTGGGAGCAGCGGGGGGCCCAGGCATGCGACCTGAAGATGAGGGAGGAGGCAGATCCCTGAGGTCCGACGTAGCGACAAAAGAACTGCAGCATTGTAAAAAAAGCACGCCGGGAGCCCCAGACCCAATCTTTGTGCGTTGTTTTTGTTGCGCCGGATCGATCTGCGAGGGACCCCCGGGCCCGGAAAGAGGCGACAACGCGCGGCTCGACAGGTGCACCGCCAGGATCTCAGGGGACAGGGCGACGAGCTGTACACATCCACTGCCCCAGGCCTGGCCTATCCTGGGCCCTCGGAGCGGTGCAGACTTAGGTTAGGCATGTCCTCCTGCAGGCAGATTTGTGGCTCGCGAAAAGAGCAGCGAGCACGCGTGCCACATCCATCGGTAAACGCCTCCACCCCCCGACTACCTACCCAAGGGCTCCCAACTTCGCGCTTCGCGCTCCGCGAAGCCCGAAGCGCGAATAACTTCGCGCTCTCGCGCCGCCCCCCAAAGGGAGAACAGGAGGACGAGGAGGAGGGGGAGAAGGATCGAGGACCGCGAAGCGCGAAGCGCGAATAACTTCGCGCCCTCGTGGGAGCCCCTGCTACCAGACCACCCCAACCCAACCCGAGGACCCGAATTTCGGGTCAGGGGAGGGGGGTACGAGCTTCATATGTATTTTTCAATATTCCCCGACCACCCTCCACACTGGAAATGAAGGGCAAATCGGGGCCTTCGGGTTGGGGTGGAGTGGTTTGGTGGGCGGTGACCCCCCCCCCAGTGCTCAAAATTGGCGCTGGGTCTGATGAGCTCCACTTCGACCGCAGTCCCCCCCCCGCGCGTCCCAACTCTGACCCTGGGGGAGCGAGGGGGGAGCGTCCAATAATTGTTTCTCCCTGCCGTCTCGTCGCGACGCTGCGGAAGGGCTGGGCCCGTGGGCTCGCCAGGCGTACATCACATCAGCCGGGTTCGGAAGCAGCTCGAGCCGAGACTGTGGATACGCTCAGAGCCACAGAGAAAAGCATCCCTGGAGGTTCGAGGTAGCTCTCCTGGCGCCAAGCGAAGGTCCCAACGAGAACAACCAACCAAATGGATGCTGCTGCGCTCAGTCTGGCCCGCACCGGTGGGCGCGTGGGTCCCCACGGAGGGCGCCCCGTGCGTCCCCCCTGCAAGCAAAGTGCTAGCCAAAACGAGGACACAAAGAGTGGAGCCCGGATGCGCCGGTTTCGCTCGGGGTATCCTCGAGACTACTTGATTCAGCCCGTGGCGCTGCTGGGGTCGGGGCTGCTTTCGCCAGAGAGGTCCCCGCCGTTGGCCTGATTTGGCCTGGTTTGGTACCAGCTTCTCTTGAGAGGTCTTCCAAATCCGCCTGGTCTGTGGCACTTGATTGCGGACGGTGTCGCCCGAGGTCCTCGCGCCTGGTTTGGCATCGGTCTCGCCTGAGAGGTCCTTGCGCGTTGCCTGGTTTTGGGCCAGGCTCGTGTGCATATCATAAGGCCAATGTCGCTGGGGACGTCCACGAAGTTTGCCTGACTTGGGGCCTAGCTTAGCGTGGCGCGTTTCAAGCTTCTCTTGAGACGCATCGTAATTTGGCTGGTGGCGGCCATCGGCTTGGTGAGTCTTGACACTCTGGGCCCATCTTGCTTTGCCACACTGTGGGTACTATAATCATGAAATCCTCACGCGCGTGGTGACTATCGGCGTTTCAACTGTTGCGCGCACTCCGAGCATGCTGTGGTCCACACGCTCAGCGACCGCAAAGGCGGAACCCGGATGCGCGCGGCGTATGTGGATCCTCTGACCGCGCTGCGCCCTGCCACAATGCCACGCCGTCCAAACCGCACTCGCATGGTGCCCGCTGCAGGCTGGCACGGGCGGAAGCCCCGCTGGAAGAGATGCTGAGCAAGCGCTGCGCAGCACACCGCCCAGATGCACGCGGCCAAGGCTGGCGGAGCACAAGGGGAACAGCACACGCACAAGGAGGGCCGGGTCAGGGACGGCGGCCTCCCGGCGGGAAGCCGCACGCGCAGCGGGCACGGAAAAACTGTGGAGCAAGACCACCGCCTGCTCGTGGGAGGCACCACCTTCGACAGGGAGGCCTTCGGAGTGAGCGCACGGGAGCGTGGCGCAGGCCATAGCGCTGTGTGGAATCTTATGGCAAGCTAAAACTGCAGGCCTGATGCCTTCTGCTCCCGCTCCCGCATCCTGGGTCGGCCGACCGCGTTGGAGGCAGTCTGGCTGCGGGGGGCACGCGTACATGCTTTCATCTCTGGGGCCTCCAGGTCCGGACCTTCTGACAAGCGTTGAAGACACGACCGTGTGACGCTGAGCTTGCTCTTGCCGCCCGACACCCTCTGCACGGCCTTGGCAGCGCATCATGGTGTGGGATGTCGCCAGCACGGCTGGAGCAAGCTCGCGTCTCAGTCGTCGGATGAGAACTCCAGGGCGAACCTCCTGAATGCAGGGTCTTGTACAACATCAGCGGTCGAGGGGA
This sequence comes from Prorocentrum cordatum, assembly GCA_963575745.1. NCBI lineage: Eukaryota > Dinophyceae > Prorocentrales > Prorocentraceae > Prorocentrum > Prorocentrum cordatum. The sequence goes on from CAUYUJ010019814.1 coordinate 43,230, forward strand.
CTATTTGGCAATTCCAGCGAGGACCATTGCAACCTTTGACCTCCTGCGCAAGCTTTCGAAATCCTGATAGCATGAGCTTCTTCAAGATGCTGCCGCGGCACAAATTTCCAGACAGCCCTTGCCATGGTGACAAGGGTGACTGATTGATGCGAGGCTTTGGCGGAACCGAACATGTACGACTTTGCGATCACGCCAGCCTGATGGCGACATCTGGCAAATCCATGGTACCTATTATGTGACCTATGTGTGCATGATGTGCCAATGCGAACCTGTGAATGTATGCATTCTCATATGTATATAATAAGGCAGGGACCACATTGCAGTTGTGAATTAGAAATCGAACCTCAAACAAACAACCACCTAATGGACAACAAACTACCGACATCAGCATTACGTGTCTCCTGTATGAATCCTACGTGTAACTTGCACGCGTGGGGAATGCACGCGCATAAATCCTACCGGCACGTAAACGACTCGACCGAACCAACACGACTACTCACCATTGTTCGCACTCGTACATCCAACGAATGATTTCCGATTCGCGTGCGCACTGCATGGAAGCAGTCCTAAATCAGAATAGGTACATCGCACATATGTTGAGTGCATGCTCACACAGACGCACTACATGAGTACACGAACGCCTCCACGGGATAGTCTTGCACGGCTATAGATAGATGTCTATATATATATATATATATACATATATGCACACATGTAGACGAACATTTGAGCATATCCCCCGAACAGTGCTAGCACTCAGGGGTTCTTACTTGCCTTCATGAGAACTTGTCCGAGGTCCAGCGAGGTTTCGCCACGTTGCCGCCTGTTGCCGCCTCGTGGTCGCCTCGTGCGCTGGGTGTGACAGGCGAGGCTTCGCAACGTTGCCACCCGCTGCCGCCTCGTCGCCGCTCGCGCGCCGAGTGGGTCCAGCGAGGTTTCACCACGTTGCCTCGTCGTGGACGCCTCGTTGTCGGCTCGTGCGCTGGGAGGTCTGGCGAGGTTTCGCAATACTGCTGCCCGCTGCCCGCCTGTTTGCCGCCTCGTGCGCTGGGTGTGTCCAGCCAGGATTCGCCACGTGGCCGCCCCGTTGAAACCTCGTTGCCACCTCGTGCGCTAGGTGGGTCCAGCGAAGCTTCGCCATGTTACCGCCGGTTGCTGCCTCGTTTCCGCCTCGTGCGCTGGGTGGGTATGGCGAGGTTTCGCCACGTTGCCGCCCGTTGCGCCCTCGTTGCCGCCTCGTGCGCTGGGTTGGTCAGGTGAAGTTTCGCGACGTAGTACCCCATTGCCGTCGCGTTGCCGCCTCGTTGCCGCATTGTTCGCCGGGTGGGTCCAGCGAGGTTTCGCAACGTTACCGCCCGTTGCCGCCTCGTCGCCGCGTCGTACGTTGGGTGGGTCCGGCAAGGTTTGGCCACGTTGCCGCCTCGTTGCAGCCACGTTGCCGCCAGTTGTCGCCTGTTGTCGCCCGTTGTCGCCTGTTACGCTGGGTGGGTCCCACGAGGTTTCGCCACGTTGCCGCCCATGACCACCTCGTTGCTGCCCCGTGCGCGGGGTGGGTCTGGCGAGGTTTCGCCACGTTCCCGTTGCCGCCTCGTTGCCGCCTCATGCGCTGGGTGGAACGGGCCAGGTTTCGCCACGTTGCCGCCCGTTGCAGCCTCGTTGCGGCCTGGTTGTCGCCTCGTGCGTTGGGTGGGTCTGGCGAGGTTCTCGCCACGTTTCCGCCCGTTGCCGCCTCTTTGCCGCTTCTTTGCCGCCTCCTGTGCTGGGCGTGTCGGGCGAAGTTTCGCCACGTTGCCGTCTTGTGCGTGTGCGCCAGGTGGGCCTGGCGAGGTCTCGCCACGTTGCCACCCGTTGCCGTTTCGTGGCCGCCTCGTGCGACGGTTGGCTCCAGCGAGGTTTCACCGCATTGCTGCCGTGTTGCCGTCTCTGGCTTGCACAACGTATACCGCACCACACAGCTTACACCACACAACTTGCACCTCACGGCTTCCGCATCAACGCTACCGAATTTACTGTTTGGGGTCCACGCTGGCTAACATGAATATGGCGGACATGCTACATCACATCATACTTGATACGAATGCAATGCGCCATCGATCACACGACCTACGTGCGAACGTACACATAAATGAACACATGGTCGTCGCCGGGCCATCGGGTCCAAATATTGTACCTAACATGGTTTACTATTTTGGTTACCGACATGTCGCGAACCTCTTTAAATGAACGGCATTCGATTCTGACACTTTCGGATCTTCAGAATGGACCCAGGCCTCCACCAAGCGGAGACACGTAAAAAGAGGCGTGCTCTCTTGGAAAGCATACGCCTGTCGCACCCTCCAGCCCCTGCCCTACCTGCTTTACGATCGATCTACTGCTGATATACCCCATCTCTGCATTAATCGCCGTACCACTGCTGATCTAATACAGCACCGTGTCGCGAGGCTCTGAATGGAGGGTAATCAGTGCCCTTCGAGTTCCATGCATCGACTATTGTAAACAATAGTTGGGCCTCAGACCCCAGATCTCAGGCAGCTCCTATGCGCTCCTGAAAATGTCCTCGTGACTTCTCGCGGGGCTCAAAACAATGAAATTGAATTTGTTGATTATTTACGGCCGTGGACGGGGGGAACCCGAACTGGCCCCGCGAGCCATCCTGTGCCAAGATTACCCCCGAGACCGCTGAGAGCCCCCCGGACAGCTGCCCCCCCCACCCCTCCTCGAAGATGCCCAAAGAGACCCCAGGAGGCATCCAAGAGGCTGCAGACCGAGAGTCCAAGTACGGTGGCGGGATTGGCCGCCGGCCACAGGATAGTTCACTGGCGCTGTCGCAAACCGATGAGGACACCATCGAGACACATTTGAACGAAAGCGGGAAGCAATGGCGACTCCACGTCGTCCGCTTGGGAAGGCCAACAGGATCCCCCGACTCTGTTGGCGTGTGTGAGCCTCACCCCGGGGGGACACCCCTCCCTGGGAGAAGCTTTCGGCTCCAGGGCGTCAGCGTCGTAGTCGTCATCGCCGTCGCCGCGGATGTCGTCGTCCCTTCGCAATACATACATCATCGGCTCGTCATGCCAGCTGTTGGGAGTCGCGCGATCACACTTAAACACCTGAGGCAACATGACACACGGCATGCAATGAGTACGCACGGTGCGCACATCTGCTCAGATTTAACACTCCCCGCGCGCGTCGCTGACTCCCAAGGCCTAATGTGCAAAACGAACTGTGGATGCAATATGTAAATCGTGTACGTGTCGCTCTCTCCATTAAACCAACGCGGTCACTTTGAAACATGCCAGCTTCCCCGCTGAGGGAAAGAAAAGTACTCCACCATTCGAAGCACCAGCCAGGGAGCCCAGCAAATGCTGTGAAGGTGCAACCTCACTCGCGTGCAGAAAGAGGCAGAAACAGAGCAGGGAGGCAACGCAAGTGGCGTTGCCTCCCACCGAGCACGCAGGAAGCACCTCCCCGCAGGGTACAGTGCCCACCGCGCCATACGGCAAGGCCGAGGCACTGTGACCGACGAGGCAGCACTACAGAGCAGACAGCCATCCAACGACGACTGCAGCCGAAGCGCGGGCGGACACAAGCCCGCTAGCACACATGGAGGCACGAGGGCGGTGGCCAAGGGGCCAACCACCTCGCAAGCAAACAGTTGATCGTCACAGTCGGACTCGGGAGGCGGCCCTTCCTGCCGCCGCCTCTCCCCTGGCCCGCGCCCCGAGGGCTTCAGCCTCCAACCGACAGCTGAACCCGAAGAGGGCCAAGCCACGCTGGAGATCGAACCCACAGCCCGCCACCTCGTCCCCGCCCGACGAGCCCGCCAGAGAACCCCATGGGCGGCGGAGGGCGGAGGCACCAGGGACGGGAGGTCCGCAAGACCCGCCTTCCCAGCGAGGTGTACGCGGCCGCCGTCCGATGACACGAAGGTGCGCGCCACGGAGGAGGCCGAGTCTCGAGGGGTGGCGGCCTCGCAGAGTCCAAGAGAGCTGGCGCTCCCGACCAGCCGAGCGGTGGCCGAGGCAGTCGGAGCTCGAGGGGGTCTTGCCGCCGTGTCCCCCAGCGGGGCAGAGCGACCCACGGGTCGTGCAGATGGCGGGCGGGCATTGAGCGCGCCCCGCCGCGTCACAGACAGCAGGCTCTGGGACGGCGTGCCCGCAGCCTGGCCAGACGTGGACGTCGGGCCGCTCGGCCCTGGCAGCTGCCGGGGCGCTGGCCTCAGCGGGCCTATCCCTTGCCGTCACACCCCCTCGCGCCCGACCCGTCCCGCCACCCCCGGGAGGAGGAGGAGGAGGAGAAGGGGGAGGCAGAGGAGGGAGGTCGGGATCCAATCGAGGTGCACGTGAGCGGGCCAGGAAAAGGGGGACGTGATCGAATCCACCACTGTCCCCATCCGAGCCTCCTGCTCAGCCGGAAAGATGCGCAGGAGCCTAGGAAGCTCAAAGCACTCATCGATCACTAAACGATCGGCCTCTGGGATCCTGCCAAACGCAGCCCCTCGCTTCGCATACCTGTCGGCAGCCGCATTGCCGAGGAACTCCAGACGGCTGAGCTTGCCATTCAGGGCATCTTTTTGTTTCCGAGCAGTGGGCAGGCGCCTTGTGCCACATAACCCCATCCAATGTGTCAAACTGTGCTGCCACACGTGAGCCCGCGCATTCTCGGAATTGACCAGAGACAGAGGGTCGGCAACATACTGATACTGAAGAGTGCCAGCGCAATCGCCACACACGTGAACCCCAGTGGGCACGAGAGCGTGGCGAACGAGCGACTGCACGTCGAAATCCTCGCCGTCGCGAGCGACCTGGGACGGCGCGGCCTCGAGGGGCACGCGCCACTGGATCGCTCGAAGGACACTCCCCGGGCCGCCAGTCACCACCACCGCCCATCCCGTCGAGCGGACTCGAGGGAGGAGGGGAGCGTAGCAGGAGCCATCGAAGAAGACGTGCGATCCAGCTTCGATCACAAGGCCATCCGCAGGCCAATTGTACCCGTGCGCCGTGGCCTCTGGCTCCTCGGCCGGGCGACCGAACCAGCAGGTGGGCTCTGGCAAGGCGCACCTGCTGAACAAGTCTTCGCGAGCATTGCCAGAAAGTTCACGGACCCTTTCGGCCGCGCGGCGCACCTCGGGCGGCAGCGCGTCACGGCGCCAAAGCTCATGCGCTGGGCATTCGAATCTTCGATGAAACATCGTGCCAGACGGGGCCTCGCACAGCAAGCACGCATGCGAAATGTCCGAACAGATATTGGCGAAACGCTGCTGGCACCAGTACCGGTCAGCAAGCAGGCTGCGGAGAGAGTGGCGACGATGATCGGTCCAGCTGGAGTCACAGCCTCGACAGAAGGCCGAGCGCGGGAGCGAAGCAGATGGGGCCGAGCCACTCCGATCCGAAATCGCACAGCCTCCGCTGCTCGTCGAGCACGATGGCCTCAGCACAAGCTTCTCGCACTCGCAGCTCGAAACACGCAAGAGAAACATCGGAGAACCTCCAGGAGCGGCCCCCGTGCTCCACGAGGACCGAGGCTGGGACATCCAACTCCCAACCGATGCAACCAAGCGTGAGCCCAAGGGCCGCCACAGGCTGCTTGGCCGAGCCCCAGGGCTCGGGCTCGTCCTGGGACGTGCGAGCGTCCGCGCACGCCGACTCCAAAACGGATCTGCTCACGCTCCGCTGCCACCAGCACGACACGAACGCCTAGACAGCGCCCACCGTGGTGACGACGAACGGGTCGCTGGGAGGGGCACCGCTCAGGGAGGATCGGGTGCTGCCAGAAGCACCCCTGGCCCAAGGTGCCCCCAGGATGCTCGGGGTGGCCCGGGCGGCCTCCAGGGCCCCCCTCACGAGGCCCAGAGGACCCCAGGGGCTCCAAGATGGCCCGAAACGCCGGGGGCACCTTGGGCCAGGGGCCCTTCTGGCAGCACCCGCGAGGAGGGGGCGAGGGCCGCGAGGGAGGAGCCTTGGCTGGCGAGGACCGAAGGGCCCGGCAGCGGCCACCCACTGAGGGACCGCAGGGCCGAGCTGCCGAGGCCCACGGGATGTGGGCCCCCCGCGCGCGCGGCCTGCGCGGCTGGCCCGGGCCCCCGTGCAGCGCCCGGGGAGGCCCCCCGCCCCCGCCCAGACGTGGAGAGCCGAGCCGCCGCCGTCGACGCGGCAGACGAGCGAGCCCGCCGCGGGAGAGCGCTGATGGGCGTGGCTTCCGCCACCGCCACCAGAAGGAAGTTGGAGGGGGAAGGAGGAGGAGGGGGAGGGGGAGGGGGAGGGGGAGGAGGAGGAGGAGGGGAGGAGGAGGAGGAGGAGGAGGAGGAGGAGGAGGAGGAGGAGGACCCCCTCCTCCTCCAACTTCTGGTGGTGCTTGTGGAAAGCAGGCCCATCAAACGCCACGGCCCTTGCCGTCGGGCAGCGTCCCCACCGAAGGGGGTCGCGGTGAGCGGGCGCCCCCCAAAAGAGCGGCCCGCATGGAGAGGGCCAGCGACGGTCCCACCGATCGGCGCAGCGGTGAGCTCGGCAGACGGGCAGATGGGAGAAGCAAGCCTTCGGCATGCCTCTGGGGCAGGTCGAGGCGCTGCATCTCCTGGACCACGAGGCCGGTCGCCACCGCCACCTGGCTGCACATCGCGCGGAGTGTGCCAATGGCGCGGACCTTCGGGTTGTTGACGGGGCTCTGCGGGCGAACGGCGGGCGTCTTCGCCGCTGTCTGGCGAAGAGTGCTCAGCGTCAGCAGCTTCACCACGCCAGTCGCGCAGCTGCAGCCCGCGATCACCGTGCCGTTGGGCAGCACTGCCCGAGACGTGGCTCCTAGCCACCTGGCCCTCCTCGGCCCGCGATAGATCGAGCACCAGCCAGGAAGGACAAGAAGGACCAGGAGCGGGAGGGAGGGGGGAGGCGAGGAGAAAGAGGGAGAGGAGGACAGGGAAAACACGGGCCTGCAGATACGAACTGCCGCCAGAAAAATATCAGCTGGACCGGGCCAGTGCTGCGCTCAAAACTCACTGGCTCCAGCGGTCAAGATGGGAGGAGCGGGGCAGCGTGGCTGCAAAGCATCGGAGGCCATCCCGCGCAGCACCTGCTGGGGGGCCGTAGGAAGGCCAAATCTGAACCCGCAAACGAGGACTGCTGAGATCAGGTATGATGCGAACTTGCCTATGCGTTGTCCAGTGCCGGTGCTCAGAGCGCAAACGACCGCAGAAGCACTGAGCCCCTCGAGAAAGAGAGCAGGGGAACATGCGACGTGCATTGCGCGCTCATGTATGAAGAGGCAGTGTGCGGGGCTAGGGCTGTAGGTGTTCGAACGCAGACGTGAAACGCAGATCATCCAAGGCCAGTGCGTCTTGCATAATGTGCTCATATGTCATACACGCCAAACCAGAAAACGAGACGCACGCATACTCAGCGCATAGCGTGCACCACACACAATCCAGATCGCCCACCAAGTCGTGGACGGGGGGACGGATCCCTAGCCATGGGTGTCGACGAACGGGCGTGGCAACAATCTCTGGACATGACCGTGCCCCAAGCCTGCGGACATCCGTGCGGATCGCAAAACTGACCAAGCGAACGCCACAAGTGACGTCTACGACCTCTCTAGAAGAGCCTGTGCAAGTGATTCGTCTCATGGAACCGTTTCTGTGCTCGGCGGCCCTCTCGTGGGCGGGATGCGAAGACGGGGAGGTATGGCGAGGGACGGTCGGAGCAGGAGACGGGCTCCCTTCCCCACGCTAAGGCTCGACGTCCACCGCTGGCGGCGCTGGCTCCAGCCGGCCAGGGCTGCGGAGCGGCGGCGGCAGATCCGAACACGCCGGGCCTGCAAGGGAGGGGGGCGCGAGTAGGGGGGGGGGGACTGGAGGAGCACAGGCGGGCCGATGACATAATCACAGCAAGTGAACACCTGGCCCTGCGTCCGGCGGGGAGGCAATCGAGAGGAATGTGACGGAATCTGTAGCTATGGGGGAAAACCAGTCGGAGAGACATCCTTGATAACGAAAAACACACCGTAGACCACGTCTGCAAAAAAACGCATTGCCGACGTCACTAGGTCGGATGTTGACATCTCATTTGTTTGGGAAGTGACTGCGGTAGAAAACTTAACAGCAGCGAAGGCGCAAGTAAGCAGGGCGGTGATGCGAAGGATGGAGGATGAGAGGCAGGAGGGGAGAGAGACAGAGAGAGAGAGAGAGAGAGCGATCGAGCGAGAGAAAGAGAGAAACGGGATTATTACTTTCAAGGGCGAGAAGATGGGATGCGGCGTTGGGGAGAGGGGACGGGGGGGCATGGAAGCGGGGCATGGCACAAGAGGGAGGTGCAGAAGGAAGAAATGTCCGAACGGCGGTCGACCATCGCGCGATCGCGCACCGAGGGGCTGGGTCCACCATGTGTTCAGATGGTCCAGCCGCGCGGATCGCCCGACCGAGCTGGACCGGCCGCGTGATCGGCACGATTGCGCGCCAACAGAGAGGTGCGGCGCGCAGAGAAAGGGGACGGTTGCACAGAGAGAAGAACTTGCCGTCGCTGAGACGTCCATTCCTCGTGCATGTTTCGGTTTCGTGCGTGTTCTTCTGGCTCGATGATCCAGGATGCTCCTCGATGGTCCTCGCTAAGAAACAAATCACACGTCCGAGCGATGCCAAGATAATGGACAAGCTGGGCAAGGCTCCCCCACCCATTCCGAATCCGCCCCAGCAATCGCTCCAGCCGATCCCTTCGCCCTCCCGACCTCACTCCCCCCGTGGCGCCGCTGTCGCTCAGTCCGCTCCCCTGCGCCACTCTCACTGGATAGCCTCATGCCACCATTCAGCTCTCGACCTGGTGTGCGAAGACCGCTCTTCGATCTCACTACTCCCTGGGATCCGACGTTGCGAAAAAATTGCAGCATCGCTAAAACTCACTACCGGAGCCCTGAGCCCTATCTTTCTGCGCCATTTTGCGAGCAGGAACGATCTCTGAGGGTCCCGGGACTCGAAACCTGGCGAAATTGACGGATATGAATGATTAATGTGCAACGCCCGGATCTCAAGATCAACGCGCGACCACCATGCTCGACATGACCCCGCCCCTGTCGATGGCCTGGCGGTGGCGGCGGCAACCCGGCTCGGCAGACTCCAGAGGGTGGCGCCGGGGGGCCAGCGCGTGCCGCAGTCCGCGGCGATGGCGGCAGGCCAGGGCGGCTGGAGGCAGAGCTCTGTTTGACAGTTCTGGTGCACGCGCGGTGTCGTGGGTGCAGGGGCACACCTGCGAGGCCAACTTATACACAACAACAACCGGCGGCAATCAAAACAAGTGGCAAAGGGGCTGACCCAGACGACGCCACGCCTCCACGGCGAACAAGAGCGCAGCGCGGCACACGGACACCATGGGAGGGGAGTTCCCAAAACAGAAACAGCACAACTTGGCGATGGAGTACGTAAAGAAAACCGGGCCCCCTTGCCACTAAAATCATACACACAACCACCGCGCTTGCTTTGATGAACACCTTTCACGTCCGTGGGCGTTGGGGGAGGGGGGGGCCTGTTGTCGTTGGCGACGGGGCCGCGACAGCGGTTACCCACAAGAGCCAAACTGCACCAAAACTGACATGTCGAGCCTTTCCCACGAATCTGGCCTCTCGAGCCTCTCACGGACCCCGAGGCCACTCCAAGAGGCCCCAAGAGGCCTCCAAGACGCCCCCGAGAAGCCCCGCCAGAGGCCCCCACGAGGCCCCACAAAGCCTCCCAGATGCCTCCAAGAGTTTTCCAAGAGGCTCCAGAGAGGCATCCCAAGAGACCCTCGGATTCATCCAAGAGTCTCCTGACCCATCCACGATCGTCTCAAACACTTACTTCTTGTGGGGGTCGGCTCAATGACGTGAGCCGCTTGAATAAACAGTGACTGTTTCCTCTGTGGAGGGCTGGCTCGGCGCCTAATGCCAAGATGTGGGTCGCCTGCAAGGGTTCCGGTGCTGTGGCGAAGTACCGCACGCAGCTCCGCCTTCCGTCGGAAACCAGATTCCCGCGACGCCGCGCAAGATTTCCGATGCTGCGTTTTTGTACGCCCTTTGGAGGGGATCCCACGGGACTCGGAATCATCGTTACAACCGCTGTGGGAGCAGCCTCTGGTCATGCAAAAACGGCAGAGGTAAGGACGCGAGGGAATCTCATGGGACTGTTCCTTCCGCGGCTACCCAGAAGGCCGAGCAGCAACAGACTGTGCTACAATGCTACGGCCTAGCGCCAACTGGGTGGTCGAATAATGGCGCCAGGCAGCAAGAAAACCCGGTAGCCTCGACAGCGGCTGGGTTTCATTCAAGATGAGACCTCAGCGTTATTCACAGATGACTGTATCGTGTTCACTGTCCTAGGGACCACTAGCCATTCCACTGCGAACTCCCTCGGCTGGACACCCCCTCGCCCCCAAACCTCAAACTATACATTGATGCTCTGTCAGCCAACTGTGAGTCAATGACGAAACGACGAAGAACGTGTCTACAGTATGACCCGCTTCCTGCGTCTTCAGTCGCTCAAGGAATGTTCGCTTTGGACGGGTCTCCCTTCCAAGATAGCAGCACGAAGCCCTGAACTGAATAAGTTTCATCCACGATCGCAGAATTATTGTCTCAGATCGTTTACAACCCTGCGGATATTCATCCGTCGAAGAGATAGCGCCATCGTTCGGTGACAAACGGACCTAATTACTTGATCAACTCTGATCTGTATGGGTGCAGCCAGAATGTCATGCGCGGACACGCCCTTTACCTACTCAAGGAGGCAATCAACGTGCAAGGATTCTATCCATCCTGTGCGCACTTGTCAAGATGAACACATTACCCCGCTCTCTGTGCAACTCTTGCTTGGGGGAAACGCTCAGCATGGAGAGCTGGTCGGCCCGCAGGAATGTGAGTGGCATTTGCGAAAACACTTGGGCCAATTTCCCAGGAATTTCTTAACAATCCTGCGCCAATTTCTGCCGTCCACGCCGGAGGGCCCAACTTTCCGGTAAGATGGCCAATAAACGCTGCTGGAGATGATCGAGCGTAGTGGACAATGCTCGGTGACACAAATTGCACTGTCCCCGGCGCGGCAAGACTCCGTTCCGAACAGGCCGCCAGACACCACCACAGCGCGAGTCCGGGAGCAGCAGGGCAAGCAGTGTAAGGAGTGGGCCAGGAAGCCAGTAGCTGAGGTGAGCAAGCCCTGTTCTTCTCTCGAGGCTGCGCCTCCCTCCAGGGCGAGGGGCGACCTCCCCGGTGTGGCCAGCAACGCCATGACATGGGCAGGCGTACGGACCCAGGCCTCCGCTGGCGCGACATCTTCAAGCCCTGGCCGCAGGGCTCCCGACCCCTTCCCCAGGGACAGCTCTCCCTCAGTGTTCTTCTCCTCCTCCCCCTCCTGTCCCTCCCCCTCCTCCCCCTCCCCCTCCCCCTCCCCCTCCTCCTCCTCCTCCTCCTCCTCCTCCTCCTCCTCCTCCTCCTCCTCCTCCTCCTCCTCCTCCTCCTCCTCCTCCTCCTCCTCCTCCTCCTCCTCCTCCTCCTCCCCCTCCCGGGATCCGTCTCCGATGGCCCGGGGGTCCGACAGCGGGCTCCGCGGAGGGCGAGACCGAGGACACTCGCGCGGATCAAGAGGTCAGGTCGACGGAAATCTGGGGGCACGAGCGCCGCCACGAGCCCGGGCCCGGGGGCGGGCGCGCCCACCCGCCTGCAGTCAGACGCTGGCAGCGACGCGCCGGGGCAGAGGGGGCTGCGCGGAGGCAGCGGGGAGCCACACTGCGCGCAGTCGGCGGCCGGGAGTGCGGAGCCCAGCCGTGCGGCGCCGAACCTCGGCGCCCTCGGCCTCCCCCTCACAATCCTCCTCGCCGTCCTCCTCCTCCTCCTCCTCCTCCTCCTCCTCCTCCTGCTCCTCCTCCTCCTCCTCCTCCTCCTCCTCCTCCTCCTCCTCCTCCTGCTCCTCCTGCTCCTCCTCCTCCTCCTCCTCCTCCTCCTCCTCCTCCTCCTCCTCCCCCCCTCCTCCTCCTCCTCCTCCCCCTGCTCCTCCTCCTCCTCCTCCTCCTCCTCCTCCTCCTCCTCCTCCTCCTCCTCCTCCTCCTCCTCCTCCTCCTTCTCCTATGTTCAGCTGACGAGGAGGACGCGAGGATCTGTGCATCATTCAACGAGGAGGCCCGCCCTGCGCACTTCGCAGCACCCGCGGCGGGAGCGGGGGGCAGGTGCCTGGCGCGAGCAGGGGCCGAGCGGGTGGGGTGAGAGGGGCGCGGGCAGCGTGATGCCTGGCGAGGCTTCGCCGCCCAGTGATGCGACTCCCTCCGAGAAGCTGTGGGGCGGGCCATCGTCGGCACGAGTGGGCCGAAATGCAATCACCGTGTGCACAACGAACGCTGAACAGGAAACGACACGGCTTTTCTGGCCAAAGCGAGCCTCGGCCACGAAGAGGTTCCCCGACACAGACCTACTGGACTGCCCGAAAACCAGGGCCCCTCCTGAGCAACGTGGACCGTATTTCAGAGCATGGGCGGCCCCTCCCCCCCCCGCGCCTGGACTTCTCGAAGAACTGCCAGCAGCAGTTTCGATGCTTGTGTCCTGCACAGCGAGCCAGACGAAGTGAGATGGTCTGGACGTGTCAGTACGCCACGGCCGCGATCGGACGACCCCAACAGCCTGAAGGAGGTGCGCCTGTCTTACTCACGTACGACTCCTGGGGTGTGGGGATGCGGGACCAAGGGCAAACACCAGAGCTAAGCAAAGGGCAACAGTAGCAAGCACCAAGGGATAGCGCAGGGGCCAGCAAGGGAAACATCAGAGTAGGCGTGCTCCTCTGCAGAAAAGGGGCCGAGCAAACAGCCAACCGATCATTACCTGCTTGTCCTTAGTGCTAGCGCGGCATTCACGCGAAACGCCAGGCCGGGAGCGCAAGTCCGCGGCTGCAACCTGATTGCTCCCACCAAGCTTGCAGAGGAGGCGGGCACAGCAGCAGGGAGTGGACGAAATAATAACAATAATACTATCATAAGAATCATAATGCAATGCAGAAAACTTAGAAGACGAATCATAATATGCTACCGAGGGACCCACATACTGCTTTTATCTCTCTTGTGTTTGTATACCAAACACTTGCGCACTCCCTTATGGTGTCGAGAAAGTGACACGCCTGCCACGCTTTCCGACCCCCGGGCGGATAGCGCCCCGCCGTGCTCCTCTCAACCCCTCCTCACACCCCCTTATGGTGTCGAGAAAGTGGCCCACCTGCCACGCTTTCCGACCCCGGGGCGGATAGCGGATGGCCCCGGGTCTCCCTGGGCGGATTGCTTGAGCCAAAACGGCGGCGGTGCGGGCGACGATGCGTGTAATGATGACGCTGCTTGGGACGACCAGGGCGGATAGCAGGACCACCAGGGCGGATGCCCTGGACGACCAGGGCGGCACCCCCTGTGGTGTCGAGAAAGTGCCACGCCTGCTGTGCCTGAACGACTGGCGCGGATAGGGCCCCCACCCCCTGCTCACTCCCTGTGGTGTCGGGAAAGTACCACGCCTGCTGTGCCTGAACGACTGGCGCGGATAGCGCCCCCACCCCCTGCTCACTCCCTGTGGTGTCGAGAAAGTGCCACGCCTGCTGTGCTTGAACGACTGGCGCGGATCACCCTGTGGTGTCGAGAAAGTGCCACGCCTGCTGTGCCTGAGCGACTGGCGCGGATAGGGCCCCCACCCCCTGCGCACCCCCTATGGTGTCGAGAAAGTGCCACGCCTGCTGTGCCTGAACGACTGGCGCGGATAGGGCCCCCACCCCCTGCGCACCCCCTATGGTGTCGAAAAAGTGCCACGCCTGCTGTGCCTGAACGACTGGCGCGGATGGGGCCCCCACCCCCTGCGCACCCTCTACGGTGTCGAGAAAGTGCCACGCCTGCTGTGCCTGAACGACTGGCGCGGATAGGGCACCCACCCCCTGCGCACCCTCTATGGTGTCGAGAAAGTGCAACACCTGCTGTGCCTAGACGACTGGCGCGGATAGCGCCCCCACCCTGTGGTGTCGAGAAAGTGCCACGCCTGCTGTGCCTGAGCGACTGGCACGGATAGGGCCCCCACCCCCTGCGCACACCCTATGGTGTCGGGAAAGTGCCACGCCTGCTGTGCCTGAACGACTGGCGCGGAAAGGGCCCCCACCCCCTGCGCACCCTCTATGGTGTCGAGAAAGTGCAACACCTGCTGTGCCTGAACGACTGGCGCGGATAGGGCCCCAACCCCCTGCGCACCCTCTATGGTGTCGAGACAGTGCAACACCCGCCACGCTTTCCGTGTGGTGTGGTGTGGTGTGGCGTGGTGTGATGTGATGTGATGTGCGTGTGTCTCCTTATGTGATGTGATGTGCATGATGGTGTGGTGTGGTGTGGTGTGGTGTGGTGTGGTGTGGTGTGGTGTGGTGTGGTGTGGTGTGGTGTGGTGTGGTGTGGTGGGGTGTGGTGGGGTGGGGTGGGGTGTGGTGTGGTGTGGTGTGTGTGGTGTGATGTGGTGTGGTGTGGTGTGGTGTGATGTGGTGTGGTGTGGTGTGGTGTGATGTGGTGTGGTGTGGTGTGGTGTGGTGATGTGTGGGGTGGTGTGACGGGGCGTGGTGTGGTGTGGTGTGATGTGGTGTGGTGTGGTGTGTGTACGAGCGAGAAGGAGGAGGTGGAAGTGAACGCGGGTGTGACGCGGGTGTAGAGAAAATCAGAACCCCACTTCGAATGTGGGGATCACATGAGTGCTACTCACACACATACGAACAACAAAAGTGTACGAATCAGAAGAGACACAAAAAGAGGACGAGTAAGGAAGCAACGACCGCCTGCGTGTGCGCCGTCACGCAGCAACACCACAACCGCGACAAGGGGGCGGCTGTCATTAGGCAGGTCGTCCTATCCATGCGCTACCTCGGAGAAAAATCAAAACGGGTCACCTGGCCAGGGACGGTCAGAACGAGTCCTCGGACTTCTCCCTGACACCGCCCTGGCAAGCTTGCTGGGTCGAGTCCAGCGCAGGCGACGACGGGGCTCTCCGGCGAAGAAGCTTTGGGAGCACCGGCCGCACATCTTGGAGCAGGGCGAGTCGAGACAAGGGCAGCTCAGAATCGGTCCCCGGACCCCTCCATAGGGGCCCACACGCGCCAGCTCGCTTTCCGAGCTGAATGCCAAACGCCGTTGTCTCAACCCTCCTCCGAATGAGTATCGTTCAATCGATCCCTATCCCCAGCGGCGTGGCCTGGGCCCCACTGGCCGATTTACCCCCCAGATGGGGATATAGGCCGTTCCCTTCGGGTTTCGATGGGTGCATCCCCAACTGGGGGGGTAATATGGTGGGGGGGGTTCAAGGGGATGGGGACGGGGACTAGTTGAGCGATACCGTCTGAACCATCAGCGCGCGGTGCGGCCGCCGGCGGCCCGCCAATGGCCGACAAAATGTTGGGGGGCCGTCTGGGCTCCGCACGTGGCCGCCGGCGGTCCCAGGCGAGCAGGCCTGCGCGGCGGCGGGCCGGGCCCCGCGTGCGCGGCGTCCAGGGCGGGGGGCGGCGGCCCACAGCGCGCAGGGCCCCTCGGCAACAGCGGGGCGCCGGGGGCGGCGGAGCTGGCCGCTGGCGGCGGCGGGCCCGGCCTGGCCATGCCGCACGGCGCGGGCGGTGCGCCCGAGCGGGCGGGGTGCCGCAGCGGCGGCAGCGGCCCAGCGCTGGCGCGGTCCAGCGCCGGCGGGGGCAGATCTGGGCAGGCGCAGCCTCGCAGAGGCGGCGGGGGCCCTGGCCGTGTGGTGTCCGTCGCCAGCAGCGGGGACACGCTGCCGGGCCTTGCGGCGCCCGCGGCTGGCAGGGCAGCGTCAGCGCGCGCAGGGCTGCGCGGTGGCGCCGACACGCCGGTTTGGACAGTGCCGAGCGCCAGCGGCGTCTCCCCCATGCGAGCGGGTCCGAGCGGAGGCGTCGGCGGGTCGATGCGGGCGGAGTGGCGGAGCGGGGGCGGCGCGCCAAGCCTCGAGTGGTCCAGAGCGGAGCACGCTGGGTCTGGCCGTGTGGAAGACCGCGGCGGGGACGGAGGGCCGGGCGACGCACGTCCAAGGGGCGGCGGCAGTGTTCCAGGTCGCGAGGTGCCTGGCGGAGCGAACGCTGGCCCCAGGCGGCACATATTCCTCGCCAGCGGGACAGAGTCTGGCTGGACGGAGCCGAGAGCGGGCGGCGGCGGCCCCGAACGCGCCGTGCTCTGCGCTGGCGGCAATGGCCCAGGTTGCGTCGCGTCCACTGCGGGCGGCCCCGTGCCCGAGCGGAGCTCGCCGGCGGCAGACAGCGCAGGCCCGGGGCAGGTGGGACTGTGCAGCGAAAGAGGCGGGCCTGAGTCTGCTGCGCCAGGTACGGCGAGTGGCGCCCCAAGGCGAGAGGGACTGCGCAGTGACGGCGGCAGGCCAGCGTTGGCCACCCCGGGGGCTGGCATCGGAAGATCCAGCCGCACCGTGCCCAATGAGGACGACATGGGATCTGGGCGCATCGTGCTTCGCAGGAATAAAGATGGACCCGAGCACGCGTTGCCTAGCGCAGGCGGTGGCGCGTCCAGCTGGGCGACAGATCGCAGCGGCGAGGGAAGGCCAGCAATCGCCAGGTCCATCGCAGGCGGAGGGAACAGCGGGCCCAGCCTCGCCATGCCGTGCGCCAGAAGCCCGGCGCCGATGCGCGCCGAGCCGCGAGGAGGAGGCGAGGGCCCTGCGCTGGCGGCCCCAAGCGCTGGCGGAGGCGGCCCTGAGCAAGCGGCACTCTGCGGTAGCGGTGGCGGGCCAGGCGCCGAAGCGCCGGGGACGGGCAGGAGCGGGCCAGGGCGAGCAGCGCCAAGCAGCGGGAGGGAGGGGCTGGGCCGCGCAGGACCCCGGAGAAGCGGCGGCGGCCCAAGCTCCGCAAGGCCGGTCGCCGACCACGCAGCGCCAGGGCGCAGGTGTGAGCGCGGCGGCAACGGCGGTCCTGGCGAAGCCGCGCCCACGGGCGGAGTCGGGGCGCCGGGCCGCGCGGCGCCAGGCATAGGCGGCGGAGCACCCAGCCAAGCGCAGCTCCGCGGCGGCGACGGCAGGCCGGCGTGGGAGTGGTCGGAAGCCAGCGGCGTAGGCCCAGGGCGGCAGCAGCTGCGAGGAGGCAGCGGCGCGCCCAGCTGGTTTAGGCTGGCGAGTGGCGCAGGGAGGCCGATCTTCGCAAGGCCGTAGTAGCTAAGCGTAAAGCCAATCCGAACACATCCTCGCACGGCAGGAGAGGAGCCTGTGCAGAAGCTGCTCGGCGCTGGCGGGAGCGCTTCCAGGCGCCCGGAGCTCCTTGGCGAGGGCGGGGGGCCGGGGTGAGCCAGGCCCGCCACGGATACGGCCGCATCCAGGCGGGTTAATCCTGGCGATGGCGCCGAGGGTCCTGGGCGGCTGAGGCTGTGCAAGGGCGGCGGCAAGCCTGAGGTCACGCGGTCAAACGCGGACAGCTGAGGAGGCCCAGGGCGCAAACGGCCGCGCGACGGCGGGGGGGCTCCCACAGTGCAGCGGTCGGGCACCGGCGGGCCATACCCTGGGCGCGCCATTCCAGGCGGTGGCAGCGTGGGCCCTGTGCGCGCCACCTGCCGCAGCGGTGGCGGGGAGCCGGGCCTTGCAGAGCAGGTTGCGGGCGCGGGTGCCCCAGGCTGCGCATGGCCTCGCGACGGCAGCGGAGGCTCCGATGCCGCGAAGCTCGTCAACAGTGGAGACGGGCCAGGCCGCGCCGCGCCAGCAGGCGGCGGCGCGGACTCCATACACGCTGGCGACCTCAGAGGTGGTGGCGAGTCCAAGCCCGCAACGTCAAGAGCAAGCGGCGCAAGTCCTGGACGAGCTGCGCTCCTCGGCGTAAGCGGGACGCCAGCGCAGGCGCTGCCCAGCACGAGCAGCGGCGGGCCAGCTCTGGCCACGCCTGACAGCGCAGGCGCAGGCCCCAGGCGCGAGGACCTCCTCGGCAAGAGGGGGGCGCCAGACCGGGCGAACTCCAGTGCCAGAGTGGCCAGGCCTGGACGGGCGGGGGCGTGCGGCGGCAGCGGCGAGCCTGCGGACATGTGGCCCATCACTGGAAGGCCCGAGCTCGTGCGAGCTAGGCCGAGTGGCGCGGGAGGCGACCCAGGCCGCATCAAGGACCGTGGCGAAGGAGATGCGCCCAGCGCCGTCGTGTCGGAGGTTGGCGCGGCCAGCCCTGGGCGGGCGGAACTTCGCGGCGGTGGCGCCGCGCCAGCCCTCGTGCAGCCAGGCGCCGGTGGGGCGAGGCCCGGACTGGCGCGGCCAGACGGTGGCGGCGCTGGGCCTGGGCGGGCAAGGCGCTGCGATGGCGGCGGCGCCCCCAGTCCCGCGGCATCCGTGGCGAGCAGGGCAGGACCTGGCCTGGCGAGGCTGCGCAGCGACGTACTTGCGCCAATCTGAATAACTTCTGGCGCAAGCGGCGAAAACACTGGACCCAGGCGGGCAACTCCGCATGCTGACGCGGGCGGGCCTGGATGGACCAACGACCTCGGCAACGTCGGCGGACCTGGCCGCGCCGCGTCCAGCGCGGCAGGAGGAGGCTCCAAGCGGCAAAGGCTCTGGAGCGGCGGCGGCGCAGCGGGGTGCGCCGCATCCGAGGCCAACGGCGATGGGCACGGCCGCGCCATGCCTAGTGGCAGGAGCGCTGGCCCAGCGCGCGCGGCGCTGCGGGGCGGCAACGGCAGGCCAAAGCGGGCGGGCTGCGGTGCCAGCGCTGCCGAGTCGAGGCGCGAGAGGCCCTGCGACGGCGGGGGGGCGCCAAGCTGCACCGTGTTCGAGGTCGGGGCTGGGTTTCCTGGCCGAGCCAGGCCAACTGGGGGCGCCGTGGGGCCAGGGCGGGAGGGCCCGCGCAGTGGCGGCAGGGAGCCTGAGCCCACGGCGTCTGGGGCAGGCGCCACCAGGCCCGGGCGCGAGAGGCCCCGCGGCGACAGAGGGGCGCCGACGTCAGCGAGATCGGCGACCAGCGGCGTGCACCCTGGCCTGATGCACCCAGGCAGGGAGGGCGCGGAGCCCAGCCGAGCGGACGTGCGCGTCGGCGGCGGTGCGCCAGGCCGCGCGCTGTTGAGGGCGGGGGCAGGCGGGCCGGGGCGGGAGGGGCTCCGAAGAGGCAGAGGGGACCCCGGGTGGACAGCGCCCGTAGTCGAGGCTGGGGCTCTCAGGCGCGCGAGGCCGGAGGGCGAGGCCGGTGAGCTCGGTCAAGCGGGGCTCTGCAGAAGCAGCGGGGGGCCAGCGCTGGCGGAGTCAGCGGCAGCAAGAGGCGGGCCCGGTCGACACACGGCCCTGGGCGGCGGCGGCGGCCCGGGCGCCGCGGCACCTGGAACCAATGGCGGCGGGCTCGGCCTCGCTGTCCCGGGAACCAGAGGGGACGAGCCCGTCCGCGAAGGCTCCCGTGGCGGCGAGGCGAAGCCGGTGCAGGCCACTCCTGGTGCAGGCACGGCGAGGCTGGGCTGCGCCGTGCCTCGCGAGGGCGGCGGTGGGCCCGAGAGCTGGCCGTCGGTGGCTGGCGGCGGGGGGCCCGCGCGACCAGCTCCGAAGATCGGCGGCGGCGGCTCTGTCTGCAAGAGGCTCCTTGGGATAGAGAAAGCTGGACGGCCCTCCTCGGGTTCCTCGAGCTCGAGCTTACTGAAGGAACGGTGACGGCGACTATCATATCGGCCTCCTGGGGGGTTCTGCAAAACGATGTGGCATCGACAAACAAATTCTTGTCAACGCTGATTGCACTGAGCATACGAACGAAAATGTAATCCTACTTCAAACCTCTGTACTCGAAGAAGTTGTGATCTGGGAGTCCGCCGACACTTCGGGGGTCATCGGTCCGCCGACACTTCGGGGGTCGTCGGGCGCGAAAGGATTTCTCACACCCTAAGGCCCCTCTCCCGCAAGAGACACGCAACGTGCACGGTCCGGCTTCGTTGCCGTAAGCAGAGCGACTCCCAGTCGCCCAAGACGGACCTCACCTTCGTGCAGCCCCTGCTGAAAAAAACCTCCAATGGCTCCTTTTGCAAAGCTCGAGGGGCGGACAGCTGTCGTTGTCTGTGGAGAGTCAATAAGCTGTCCACATTAGCGGGAGGGGGAGGACTGGCGAGGGAGGGGTATCTGACGCGAACACAGAAAGGATAGCATATGTTAGCCAGCGTTGGCCCCAGACGGTGAGTTATTGCATTCTTGATGTGCAAGCTATGCGGTGTAAGGTACGCGGTGTGAGCTATATGGTGAAAGCGATGTTATGCAAATTAAGTTGATATATATATATAGAGAGAGAGAGAGAGAGAGAGAGAGAGAGAGAGATGCTGTAAGCTATGCAGTGCAAGCTATGTGGTATGAGCTGTGTTATGTAAGCTATGTGGTGTGAGCTACATACGGTGGAAGCCATGTGGTGCGAGCTATGCGGCGTGGGGTATGTCATGTGCGCAGTGTTGTGCAAGCTGCGTTGTGTAAGCTGGGTGATGACAGTCGTAACGTGCAATAGGTCGTGTGAGCGATGTGCAGCAACCTATGCGGTGTGGTTATGCGGTGCAAACTCTGCGATGCCCCCGAGGCGCCCACGCGGCGCCCACGAGGCACCTACGACCGGGCACGGACGCGAACGTGCCGAACCCCGGGCAACCCACCCAGCACACGGGACGCCCACGAGGCGCCCACGAGCGGGCACGGGCGCGAACGTGACGAAAATCATGGAAACCCACTTGCTTAGAAACATGAGCAAACACATGCACGTGCAATCAACAGCTGGCTACAACTGAACTGTCTTATGAGAACCTTGGCTTCGAGCCTCCGATGCCAAGGTTCGAACGTAGCCGCTTCAATGTTGGAAGTCCTGTCTCGGCGAACTAGCGATCACTGAGGCCAAAGTCTGTCGGGCATACGCCCCTCGGCATCGCCTCTGGCACGTACCTGAAACATGGTTGTACGTAGCACCCCGCAGATGCGGATAAGAGTGAGGGGGCGGTGGGGACGTGGCAGTTTGCGAGATTCTGGAGAGGCCCGCCGAAGCACCAACATTTTTACAAATTATACAACGAGCCCGCCCCAAGCGCTGATTTTGTCGTTAAACCATTGGGGGTAGGTCGCGGGTGGGTCGCAAATGGGTCTTGGGTGGATCGCGGGTGGGTCGCGGGTGGGTCGCGGGGTGGGTCGCGGGTGGGTCGCGGGGTGGGTCGCGGGTGGGTCGCGGGTGGGTCGCGGATGGTTCGCGGGGTGGGTCGCGGGCGGTTCGCGGGGTGAGTCGCGGGTGGGTCGCGGGGTGGGTCGTGGGTGGGTCGAGGGGTGGGTCGCGGGTGGGTCGCGGGGTGGATCGCGGGTGGGTCGCTGGTGGGTCGCGGGGTGGGTCGCGGGGTCGTTTGCGGGGTGGTTTGCGGGGTGGTTTGCGGGGTGGGTCGCAGGGTGGGTCACGGGCAGGTCGCGGGTGGGACGACGACAACAAACAAACAACGCAACAAGCGAAGCAGAATCCTCACCACGGATACCCACTTCAGCCACGCACCAAGGGACAATGATTGACCGTTCGGCCCCCTCATCCTGACCTTTTGGAGCTCAATGCTGGCGAACCGCCGATCACTTGAGACGGAATACATTGGTCAACCGTCCCTCGACATCGACTCTGGCGCGTATCCGAAACAGTCCGAACCATAGGCCCCCATCATACCTATACGACCACCCTGCCGGTGATAAGGAGGTTGTGGGGGGGGGAGGGAGGGGCTCATGACGACAACTGTGGTGAATGTGGTGCTGATGGCCGATGATGGTGTGGATGACGTGGCGGATTTTTTTTTGTTCTTTCGCTTGGGCGTTTTGTGTCATTCGGTTTGCCGCTGCGCGACGCGGCACTCACCCCACGACGGTCCAATCGACGATGCGTGCACTTGCAGGGCCTGGTGCGTGCGTCCGGACCTCTCCTATCCTGCCTCGGGGGTCGCGCTGGCAGTGCCTGGGAGGCCGCCATCCTCAGAGGAGGGAGGAGAGGAGGAGGGAGGCGATGAATGGCAATCGAGCCTCCGTCCTAGCACAAAATGGGACGAGCTGACCGACTTGCGTCGCATGGCCTGAGCCCTTGAACCGAACTAAACATCTAAAAAATTAGGTTAGAATTAAAATTAAGGATACGAGGAGGAAAAGCAAGAGAAGGTGTCCCATGATGAGCATTCATGATGGTGTCCCATGATGAGCAACCATGATGAGCAACCATGATGAGCAGCCCGCGGAAAAATGATGAGCAACCGTGATGAACAACCATGATGGGCAACCATCATGGGCAACCGGCGGGACAATGATGATTTCACGATCGATCTCACTATCGATACCACTATCGATCCAACATTCGGTCTCGCATTCGGTCTGACAATCGATGTCACGACCGATCTCACCGTCGATCTCACTATCGTTCCCACTATCAGATTATGGATATCACAATATATCTCGCTATCGATCTCACTATCGAGATCACAGTCGGTCTCACTATCGAACCCACTATCAGATTATGGATCTCACAATATCTCTCACTATCGATCTCACTATCGAGATCACAATCGGTCTCACTATCGATCTCAATTGATATCACAATCGATGTCACAATCGATGTCACATTCGGTCTCACTATCGATATCACTATCGATGTCACTATCGATCTCACAATCGATCTCACGATCGATACCACTATCGATCTCACGACAAGACACCGACGGGCCACCGACGGGACAATGCGGGCTCGATCTTTCAATCGATCTCATAATCGGTCTCACTATCTATCTAACGATCGATCTCACAATCGATCTCACAACCGATCTCACTATCGATCCCACTATCGATCTCACATTCGATTTCACAATCGATCTCACTTTCGGTGCCACCATCAATTTCACGATCGATCGCACTATCGATTTTACTATCGATCCAACATTCGGTTTCACATTCGGTCTCACTATCGACCTCACTTCCGGTGTCACTATCAATTTCACGATCGATCTCACTATCAATCTCACGACAGGACAACGGCAGGCGACCGACGGGACAATGCGGGCTACCGCTTGACACGCGCCGGCGGGGGAAACATTTATATTGGCGAACCACTAGCGACAGACAGGACAACGGCTGGCGACCGACGGGACAATGCGGGATATCACTTGACACGCGCCGGCGGAGGAGACATTTATGTTGGCGAACCACTAGCGACAGACAAGACAACGGCGGGCAACCGACGGGACAATGCGGGCCACCGCTTGACACGCGCCGGCGGGGGAAACATTTATGTTGGCGAACCACTAGCGACAGCATAATGAATTCCTCTCGCCCGCGCACGCAGCTTCGCCTCGCCCGCACGCACGACACGAACACGAAACCGAAACCGATTTCCCGGTGGGGGGCTCTCCGTTCCACTTCGATCTCACCCCCCAACCTCCGACCTGGGCTCCGCCATGCGCGAGAAATGGGGGAGAGGAAGGGCGGAGA
Source organism: Prorocentrum cordatum (assembly GCA_963575745.1). Classification (NCBI taxonomy): domain Eukaryota; class Dinophyceae; order Prorocentrales; family Prorocentraceae; genus Prorocentrum; species Prorocentrum cordatum. Next base: position 66,642 of record CAUYUJ010019814.1, read on the forward strand.
AGGAGGGATGAGTGAGAGGAAGGCGGCAGCAGCAGGCGCCTGGATACTGTTTCAATCACCGCCACAAACAACAACCCCTGGCTGGCAACTGCCTGAACAGATTGGGGGTCCCAATTGTGTGCGGTGACAGACCGCGCGATGACCTCGAAATCCCAAGAGACCTCACCGCACAATCAGTCACTGAGCGGTCTTGGCACCCTGGAGGCCTCGGCCGCCCAAGACGTCCTCGGAGAACGATCCGAGTCCCAAAACCGCGCGGCCACTGGGGGAACTAAAGCCGCTACTCGTCTGAACTCTCCAGGGGTTCTTTGGGTCACCCAAAAGGGGGTCCAGCTGCAATAGATTTGAGGCAAATGTATTTCAAATGTATTGCGCCAGAGAATTGTATTGCATTGTATTGCAATTAACTAATTCATTGAGTGCATGGAAAATCCAGCAATACATTTGCGCCCCGGGATAGATTGCACGCCCCAGATTTATTGCAACCCCACAAATCTATTGCACCAAATCTATTGCACCACCCCCGTGTCGCTGGACCCCCCGTTTGGGTCAACCCGAGGTTCGTTCTGAACAGAGTGTCGAGGCGACTCCAGCCGTGGCCCACGAGGGTCTCCCAGAGGAGGCCCCGAGAGGCAAAACCGAGGCTCGCCACACGGTGGGGCCACCCCGAATCCCCACTGGCTCGCCACGCGGCGTGGTCACAGCACCGCGTGGGGCCCCCGGCCCGGAGCGCCGCCAGGGCGAGCCACGCCCTGGCTGGGCGGGGAGGGCGGCAGGAGGAGGAGGGGCGGCAGGAGGAGGAGGATGAGGGGGGGAAGAGGGGAAGGAGGAGGAGTAGGAGGAGGATCGGGATCGCGAGGATACGACACGCCACGAACGCGGGAACATTGAAGGGGGATCGTAACCCCAGCGCCCGCATGAGGAGGAGGAGGAGGAGGAGGAGGAGGAGGAGGAGGAGGAGGAGGAGGAGGAGGAGGAAGGCGGAGGAGGAGGAGGAGGAGGAGAGGAGGAGGAGGAGGAGGGAGGAGGAGGAGGAGGAGGAGAGGAGGAGGAGGAGGAGGGAGGAGGAGGAGGAGGCGGAGGGAGGAGGAGGGGGGAGGAGGCGGAGAGGAGGAAGTGTGGAGGAGGAGGAGGAGGAGGAGGAGGAGGAGGTGGAGGAGGAGGAGGGAGGAGGAGGAGGGAGGGGAGGAGGAGGAGGAGGAGGAGGGCGAGCCACGCCCCGGCTCCTCGGCGAGGCGGCCGAGCCCGGGCGGGCGCGCGGCCCCGCGCGGGCGGCGGGGGCCCGGGGCGGGCGGCGCCCCGCGCGGGCGGCGCGGGGCCGAGGCGCGCGGAGCGGCGCGGCGGGGGCGCAGGGCCCGCCTTGTCCCGTCGGGGGGGGTCCCCGCTCCGTTGGCGGATGTCTCTGCTTCTTGTGATGATGTTCCTCCTCCTCCACACTTCCTCCTCCCTCCTCCTCCTCCTACTCCTCCTCCTCCTCCCTCCTCCTCTCCTCTCCTCCTCCTCCTCCTCCTCCTCCTTCCTCCTCCTCCTCTCCTCCTCCTCCTCCGCCTCCGCCTCCGCCTCCGCCTCCGCCTCCGCCTCCGCCTCCGCCTCCTCCTCCTCCTCCTCCTCCTCCTCCTCCTCCTCCTCCTCCCTCCTCCTCCTCCTTCTCCTGCTGCTTGTGTTTCTTGTTGTTCTGCTCCTCGTTCTTCTCTTCGTGCGGCCTACGCCCCTAGGCTGCCAGTTCTGGTGCCCCGAGAGAAAACGGCGTGAGGCAGCGTGCTCGATACGGTTTCCAATGCAATAGCCTCAGCCTCAACCGCGGAACAGCACCTGGTAACTTTCTGTTTGTCCACGTCTGGCAAACTCTGAACGAAACCATACACCCCTTGCCCCATCCGCTCCATTGGAGGAACAAAAGAACGGCACAGACCAAAACTTTCGGAGCTCCGCAAGGACTTCTCTGGGATACAGCGTGCGGAGCGCGCCAGGGGCGGCACCAGGGGCGGCGCCAGGGGCGGCGCCAGGGGGGGCGCCAGAGGGGGGGGGGCCCAGCGCCGATCAACGAAATCCGCGCGGAACTCCGAACAATGACTTGGGAAACCAACAGGTACCCATACCGCTGCTCCCTGGACCTCTCCCAGGGTGCGCCCTGACCAGAAGTTCGAAGCGAATCCAGCGGATACCTCGAGGGCCTCCCAGGAGGCCAAAAAAGGCGAAAACGGGGGAAGGGTAGCGGTAGTGTACCCAGACCCCCCAGTGGCCAGGAAGAGGCCCAGGACAATAGAACAAGAAATGAAAGGATCTTGGCCACCGAAAAAATCAAAGAACCTCCGAAGAATTAGAAATGGACCATGTGTACCTGCTCCTCCTTTGAATTGCGTTTGAGCATGTCTTTCGTCTGCGGTCCCCTGCGTGCAGGCGCTGCCGACATGGCCGCCGCCCGCCCCCTTGGGGCGCCCTGGCTGCCCTGTGTCACCACCGGGATGTGCCGCGGTGTGACGGCATATGGCGGTCCACGGCGCGCTCGAGGCGTCTCCCAGAGGCGTGGCCCTGGGCATGGGCGCCTTGGCGGCCACACTCTGCGGCCCAGACCCAGACCCCCTCGAGTTGCGAAAAAAACACGACGGGAGGTTTTTGTTTTTGTTCGGCCTCCTGGGGCCCTCACCGGACCCTGGGACCGTCAAAACACGACTCAGGATGAAACACGAGTCTCAGGGAAGGGGTCCAGACCTCTGGGGGTCGACGTTGTGAAAAAAACACGACGTCGGCGGTCTGGGGAGTCGACCCGCAGCTGCGAGTCCTGACCGCCGAGGCAGCTCGAAAGATCTGGCCGCGTCAATTGCGTGTGGCGATGCCGACTTGCGGCGGTCACACATCCGTGTCGGCGGGCATGTTGTGTGGCCCCTCTCGGGAGCACTCGGGAGCCCAACGGGGCTGATGTGACCCCGTGGTGTCCCCGTGACCCAACGGGCATGTGTGACCGCATGTTGGCAGTTGCCGCAGCTCCAGTACAAAACCCTTGTGACGCGAACGAAGTGGACGGCGGCATATATTGTTTAGCGGCGTGGCAAAACCTGCTTGCTTTCCGCGGGATTGACCGACTGACTCGTCAGGCCAGGTAGATGGCGTTTTCTCCAGCGGGTGTGAGGATACCTTCGAGATGTAGTCTTCGTTATAGGGGGCGGGGATGTGGGAGTTCGAGCCTGGGGAAGTCAAACTAAATTCGTATGAAGAGTGTTTAACTTCGGGGGGAATATGCAGCAATTCCGGCAAATGGTGAAGAACCGCTTCAAACAGGGAGGGAGAAGGGGGGATGGGGAAGGGGAAATGAAGGAAGGGGAGGCGGACAATGGCGGCTGCAGATGAGAACTGTGTAGAGGGGGCACGAGGGCGACGAGAGGGCAATTGAGCAAATCATAGCGGCCCAGACACAGCCTAGACGGCTCAGCCTGGCTGGCCCACCTCCTTGACGGCCCATCCCTGGCCGCCCTGGCCGAAGCTCACGCGGGATCATTGCTATTGAACTATTGCTGCTTGCGTCTAACAAAGGCTCGTCCCGTACACGTGCTCGCCCGTGGGTTGGGATGGCGCGGGGCCTACATCCCTCCTCGAAATCAAACGCAAATTTTCCCACGACGTGGCGACGCCCCCGGACCCCCATTGTCAATGTTGACGCCGGAACTGGCGACTGCAATGTTCGGGTTGACCCCGCGGGTGGCGTAGCGCGCGTCCTTCAACATTGAAAATCGGGGGCGAGGGGGTTTGATAGGAAACTTGCACTTGATTTCGAGGAGGGTTGTAGCTCCAACATGTGCGGTGCTCCAGGCAGGCCCTGCTGGAAAGTCACAGCAGGGGCAAGTTGCAGGCTCTTCCAGGAATCTGCAAACAAGATCTGGAGATGTGTGGATGAAGGGACATGGCCAACGAATTGCAGATCTGGAGCCAGGAATCGATGCTCAACAACTGTGGCGCTCGGTGATGCGAAGACGGGGCATCGCGACGGCTTCGGGCGCCCCCAGGCCCCCGAACCTGGCCGCCATCCAGCGCGCTCACCCCACCACGCCAAACCCAGGATCGTTAAGGTGGGCGGAGCTCGGTCGAGGTGTCCGCCATCGCCAAGACACATCGATCGCATCAATTAAGGCATTGGTCTGTCCCCCAGAGCGTCGCGAACATTCCATCATTATCGCCCGATGGCCCCAGAGGCCAACAGAACCTCTGGAACACCTTGAGACTCCAAAAGATCGGCCAAACATGTGCCCAAAGGTCTGTTACAAAATTACGTCTCGCATGTGTCCACTGTACAACGGTGAACTCCATCCGGCTCCAGATGCTTTGAATAATTATGCTGGCGCTGGAGGGTCAAACTCCACTTCCGTCACCTTCCCCCGAGCTTCCGCTAATTGACCACCAGCAGAGCCATCATCATTCCACATCCCGCCAGCCTTGCGCTGGCATCGGCCGAGGGCGGGATGCCAATCTCTTGATTCCCTCCAAGACAAGACCCTCTCTGGAGAGCGCGAAGTGTCAGCACGAATGCGGACAGGCATCTCCCCTGAAACATGTCCCCTCCCACCCCACCCGCAAGGGGCCTATTCAGGGATGCCTTCAGATCAGGCTTCCGGGGCGAATCCAGCGGTGGCGACAAGGGTGCAACAGCAGGCCCGGCACAACGTCGAAAACGTCGAGTTCGTCGTCGGTCGCCAGGGAGGGCTGCACCATAAAAATCAACACGACCACGAACTTTCGGAGGCTCGCAAGGATCTCCTGGGTCGGCGCTGGACCCCCCCCCAGACCCCGCATGTCATGATTTTCCGTAACCGTCCCCAAGAGGTCTCGACCCGTTCCCCGGCAAAAACGTTTCATCCTGAGCCGTTTTTCTGCCGGTCCCGAGGGGGCCAGTAAGGGGGCCTGGAGGCCGAAGATGGCGAAACGCCTCCCGTCGCGACTGTTGCCGAGGGCCGGAATGAGGGCTCCTGGAAGGCCGAAAATGGCAACAACAAAAAAACCTCCCGCACTCGAGTGGATCTCTGGAATCCCGAAACGGTGCGGTGACAGACCGTGCGGTGACCTCGAAATCCCCCAAGACCTCACCGCACGGTCCGTCAGCGCACGGTTTTGGGACCCCGGAGGCCCCAGTCGCCCGAGACATCCTCGGAAAACGACCCGAGCCCCAGAACCGTGCGGTGACCCCGAATCCCCGCCGACTCACCGCGCGGTGTGGTCACCGCACCGTTGGGGGACCCCCGTGGATGCGAGGGGCCCCTGCCTCCGCCCCCGGTGCGCGCTCCCGCCACGGCACGGGGGCCCACGGCGTGACCACGCGAGAGAGAGGCCCGCGCAGGGCTCCCCGGGGCAGCCCGTGCCCCGCGCAGGGCTTCCTCCGCGAGCCCTCGAGCAGGGGATATATCGGCGACGGGATCGAGGGGCCCCAAACTTGTCTTCCGCTGGATCGGGGGCACAGGTGGTAGAATGTAGGGAACCGAACTCTGTACCCCGACGCTCGTTCTGGGCCCTGCACTGAAAGTCGCACAGGAGAGCGAATCCTGGTGTATACAAGACCCTGGTGTATATCATTTTCGCTGGTTCCTGGGAAACGGAAGAACAAGTATACACCACACCGCCCCGACGTCGTCCCCGACCCTCAAAAGTCCTTGGGATTTGAAAAGCAGCCCGCCACTGGTAGTGCATATGCTCCAGTTTGAGAGTAAATTCCCCGGGGGGAACCCATTCTGGGGTACATCTGTTCTGTAACTAGTCGATGAGCTACTCGAAGCCTGCGCCTCGCGCAGCTGCCCCGACCCTGAGATAGGACGCGGCGAAAAACAACTGCAGCATCGCGGAACATCACGGCCGCAGCCCTATACGTACAGACCCATCCTCCCGCAGGATGCTTGCTCAAACCAGAGCAGTCTGCAAAGGGCCCTGGGCCCGAAACCAGGGCGCGAGCTGAACAGTGCTTTCTGTGTTCCATTTGTTGTAGTTGTTCCTCGTTATGTGTTCGTTTCGCCTGCGCTGCAAAACGAGGCCAAAACGGACACGGTCCACGACATCGCAAAAGCAATATTCAGCACGCCGCGCCCTGCCCGAAAACGCCTGGTCCGAAACTCTTTCAGCGCCCGGAGCTCGTGGGCCCCCCCGCGAGCAAAGTAGCGGTGGCGACATCTGCCCCACCAGCCATCGATTCCCATGAATCGATGGGAGGCGGGGGGGGAGGGCTCGGATTTCGTCACGGGCTCGACGCATCCCGAACACTACACACCCGCCGCCCGCCGCGGGGGCTCCCTGGCCACGGTGCTGAAGCTGAGCTACGCTGCCAGCGGCTGCGCTCCTGCTCCGAGCGCATGCCGCCTGAGGCGGCGGAGAGCTTCAGAAATCCATCCAACAGAGCATCCGCCGCCCGTCGAGTTGCCTGAGCCGTGGATCGGCGAGGGCAAGACGAGGCTGATTGGAGGGACACGCGAGACGACACAAGACCCTTCCGAGGGCCACATCGCCACAGGAGTGTAGAAGGCATGGGCCGGGAAACACAAGGCACAAGGGCACCCTTGACTCGGCAGGGTCGACCTGCCTGTACCACCCAACAGCGACTGTGAAGTTCAGACTTCGCCGCCGACTCGGCGCGCGCGCCGCGGCAGCGGGCAGCGGAGGGCACGGCGGAGAGCGCGCCGCTGCCCGCGACAGCATCCCCCCCCCGCTCACGGAAGGGGGGGGGGCGGGGGGCGAAAGATGGACGGCCCCGCCCCCCCCCCCTCCGGCACTCGAGCCGCGCGCCGCCCTGCCCCCCCCCGTCCTCTCCAGCAGCCGAGGCCCTCTCCTCCCCGCGCGCGCCGGGCTCGCCTCCGCCGAGCCCGGCGCGGGCAGCGGCGCGCCCGGCCTGCTGGGGCCCCTCGGCGCCGCGGGCGGCCCTGGGAGCGCGCTCTCCGGCGCGGGCGGCGGGGACACGGCGCCCGGCCGCGCGGTGCCCGGCGCCGCCGGCGGCGCGCCGGGGCGGCACGGGGACCGCGGCGGCGGCGGCGGCCCCGGTGCGGCGGGCTCGGGCCTCGGAGTTTCTCCGGTTCCCAAAAGAAAGAAGCCTCCCAGGTGGGGTCGGGGCAGATGGGGTCGGGGGGTCGCGCCGCATCGCCGATGCATCGGCGATGCGTTGCCGATGCATCGGAAATGCACTGGCGACGTGGCCGATGCATGGGCGACGTCGGCTTGGAGGGAATCGGGCTCCACAGCAAGTAGCATCGCCGATGCATCGGCGATGCGGCGCGATCATCCGACCCCATCTGCTCCGACCCCATCTAGGAGGCTAATCGACAAAACCGCACATATGAATACCATTCGATGCTCGCATGCCGCTCGCACCACAAGCCAATGGAAGAGGCAGAGGCACCGTGAAGCGGATCGAGGGGCGGCGCGGCAAGGGCCGCGGGGGAGCAGGAGGAGGAGGAGGAGGAGGAGGAGGAGGAGGAGGAGGAGGGGCGGAGGAGGAGGGGGCGGAGGAGGAGGAGGAGGAGGAGGAGGAGGAGGAGGGGGAGGAGGAGGAGGAGGAGGAGGAGGAGGAGGAGGAGGAGGAGGAGGAGGAGCCCTGAGATCCTGGCGTCGCAGCTGTGGAGCGCCGGGGGGGTTGGCCAGGTCTTGGGCCCCGGGGCCTGCACGGGTCGATCTGCGGCTGGAGAACTGCTCAAAGCTCTCTTGCATGGTACATCGCCCCCTGTTCTCCTCCTCCTCCCCCCTCCTCCTCTCGTCCTTCTCCTGCCCCTCCTCCTGCCCCCTCCTCCTCCTCCTTCTCCTCCTTCCCCTCCTCCTCCTTCTCCCCCTCCTTCCTTTCCTCCTCCTCCTCCTTTTTCGCCTCCTTTCCAAGGGCAGCGCTGAAGGCGTGCGAGCGAGTCCCGCCTTGCGTGAGGTGCAGATTTCTCGTCGAGCTTCGCCGCGATCTCTCCCCCCGGCCCCCCTCCACGCCAGCAAACTTGCCAAAGTCGAAAAGAAACAGTCCCCCAAAGATCCCATGCGCCGATGTTCGGTCTCCGGGAATCCTCAACGGACGCGGGGACCGGCAAAAAACGACTCGGGATGAACACTGTGGTTCCATCATGTTTTCATTTTCCATATATGGTTGCAACACACGCATCTTTAGATCGCCACCTGGATTGTTTCTTTTCATGCGTATAACCACTGCCAACTATACATGCAAACGCACAGTTCTGGACAACCGATAGAAAGGAAAAAAGGCACATCAAACATCAGTATGCGCTTTGCCTGTTGCATGATGAGTTTTGAATGTGATGACATCTATCGTGTATCATTGTGGGCCCACACGTTAATCAGCACACGCATCGAGTACTTAAGTTACGGTACATCTAAGCTTGTATCGGCAATTATACTACAGAGCTGGGTCACATACTTTGAGCATCTGCGCACATTCGGAAATGTGTATTAACATACTTCGGGGGCGCTATCATGATAGTTGGAAACACATTCTGTTGACTTTTACGATTCGAAACCCTGGACGCGTGTGCCGTGGAAAATATGTAGCGTTTTGTTTAAGACCCGCAACCCTGGTCATTGAGCACAACAGAAAATAGGTGACACCTCAACTATCGGCACCACCTATATGAACATTATCTAGAGGCATACGGGTAGTTATAATTTCGATCGGCCCCGCAATCCCAAACGTTAAACACGATGGGTGCTACCATCATAGTTGCATGCCGGCTGCGCCGCTGTCTTCCTTGTTCCATGGGGTGGCGTTCTGATGTTTGCCGCAATGCTGGTTGAATGGTTGTTCTTCTTGTTGTGTTGGCATGTGTTGTTTTCTGCGCGGGGAAAAATCGGAGACGCGATGCGATGCGAGGTGGATGAGGGGAAGGAGGAGGAGGGCGGCTATATGCAATGTATGGGCCGGGCTATGCAGCAATGGTGACGGGGTGACGGCTGGCGCGGCCGCTGAGCTGCAGATCGCGCGCGCTCGGAGCGCCACCCCCCCGTTGGTGCGACGGCGGTGGGCGGCAGCTCGCGTCGATGACAACGGGCAGCTGCAACGGTGTAGGATATCAAGGTTAGGCGGGGCGCAAGTGTCCGCGGCGCAACGGCGGCGTCCACTTGGAAGGATGAACTGACCTCAGTCATGCGTTTGCACACCGCGACGGGCACCTTGGTGAAAGTGTGGGAGCTCATGTGCGCGCGAATTGCCGAGCTTGGCCTTGCGAATCCGCTGCGGGCGGTTCCAGAGTTCGAGCGCCCCCGCGTGTCTCTCCGACCGAATGTGTCTTCAATGCGCAGCAAGGTTCCAACCCAAACGTGCAAGAGGGCAGCGAGCGCGGAGCGCCCGTCATAAGGCGATGCGGACACTGCGCTATACACGTCAAGAACCGCAGCGACGCGATGATTGGCATGTGCGATCGCCATGAGCACGTCGAGGAGATATACATTCGGCTGCAGTCGATCCCGATTGAGGCGGCGACGATTGTGCTGGCGATCCGAGGCGTTTGAGGCTTGCGCGCGTCGGCGCTGTTGCCGCAGCAAGCGGCGGATGGGAAAAGATAACCAGTTGCCCGATCGACAGGGGCGCCCCCCCCTCCATCTGCAGGAGGGCGCGGCGCGCCTGTTCATCACCGCCGGAAACAACGCGCGCGCCTTCTGTCGCGGCAGGAAAGCCGGCTGGAGCCACGCCAAGGAGCTCTGCAACGAGGGCGGCAAACTTGAAGTCGTCAAGCTCGCCGATCGGCCGTCCTCGTGAACGCCGCCACGGACTGCGCGAAATTCTCAACGGTCTCGTGCGCGGTCGAGCCCCACGCCCCTGGATTTGCGAGCTTGTTTCGCTTCGCTCGGCGGACCCACCGCCCAATCGACGCGGCGGGGCGCCGCGAACGTTGCATGGCGTGTGATACAGGATCTGCCAGCTGGTAAGATTGGCTTTGGCCCGCCTGCACCGCGCGCTGCAGCGCCGGGCGGCCTGCGTGCACCGCCATGCGTGCGAGACCAGGCTTCCTTATGAAGAGTTGCCAGGTCGACGAGACGGTTGCAGCCGCAGCTGCCGAGCCCTCCGCCTTACACCGAGCGCCCTCGCACCATCGCGCTCTACTCGAACGAGTGCGGCTGCAGCGGGGACTTGTCCAGGGAACTTGACGCGCCCACCGAGGCTCGCCCCCCATCATCTCCTCTTACGCCTCCCCTACCGCGGCCGCAGCCGCGTTGCGGGACACGTCGGGCGAAGCGCGCTACATGCGCTCACAGTTCAGCGGCGCAGCGGTGCAATTGGCGAGCACGGAGTGCCCAGCGACTACGGACAGCAAGCTGCGCGCGCCTATACGTGCATGGCGATGTTGTGGGCAACCCACAACAGCCTCTCCAGCAACGACGGCCGCTGCGCCGTGCTTTTGGCGAGGCACGTGGAGGTGCTGGCGAGTAAAGGGGCTCAGGCCGACGCGCAGGAGGCCGAGGGTTTGACGAAGCAGGCGCGCACATTGCTCGAGGCGTTTGGCGATCGGGCCCGGCCGCGAGCTCAACGCAGATCCCGCGCTTTTGCGGTGCGTCGCCCTCTTCGCGCCCCAAGCTGCAGCTCGCAGTTGGCGCAGCAGGCCGCCGCGAGAACGCGCGGCGCCGGCCCCCGCGCCCTGCCATCTGTGCGCCCGCGCCTCCGCCATCTCTACGCACGGTGCGCCAAGTACTTGGCACAGCGCAGGAACGTGGAATGTTTTGGTGAAGACTACGCGTGCCAATAAATTAACCGCCGCCAACTATAAGACCTTGATTTGGCTTGATGAGTCGTTGGCATTTCTGCCGCGCCGCGACGACAAGCGCGTCAGCGGCTGAAGCCGCGCGCACCAGGAGTTCCTCACGAACCTTGACCCGCAGTACCCGTTGGGCGACTGGTCTGAAAAGCTCTGAAACCCCCGCGGCCGCGACTGCTGCAACAGCCGCTGCAACGGGCACTGCAGCGTCGGCGAACGCGCCGCAGTCGCTGGCACAGCAGCACAGCTTCGCGCACCAACTGGTGGCCAATTGCGGCCACCAGTTGGCGGCCGCAAGCTGATGGACCCCAACAGGCACGTCAAGAGCGACTGCGCCACCAAGTGTCGCAGAAGCGCAGCACCTTCCTGGAGCAGACAGGCCTGGCCAGCCGCCAGTGGGATATTGACGTGGCGTTCGACGTCGCGCGGCGCTCGGTGAGGCGCGCTCGCGACTGTTCCTGCAGATGCATTGCGTTGATGGCCGTCTACAAGCATTCAGAAGCTGTCGTCTGCAAATCTACGTTCAAGAAAATCGAGCTGACGCTCGTGCCGAGCAGCAACCTGCCCCAGTTGACGAAAACGCATCAGCTAGAACATCAGACACCAGAAAGGGAGATCCTCATTCACGAGGTGCACATGGCTAAACTCCCCAGGGCGGGAGAGGACGGGGGCAAACTGCGGCAAGCGCCTTATTTGTACGCGCTCGTCTCCAGCAATGGGAAAATTTGTAATTATGCAGATGCCAGACGTCTCCATCTCAGACGAGGGCACGACGCACACGGTCAAGGTTACAATCATGGTGAACAGCAAGGAGAACAAGGAAGACAGCAATGTTGCCTTGCTGAGCCAGAAGAGGAAGCGGGAGTGAGCGCCGTAGGCCGCGCGACGACGAGAACGACGGCGACGACGACGACGGCAACGACGAGTGGGCGTGCGTGCGGCGATTGGCATAGACATATATATAGATATATAGACATCTATATATACATATATATATATATATATATATATATATTATATATATATATATATATCCATACATGCATACGTGTGTGTCGATTCACACACACACACATCTGTATACGATGTGGCCATAAAATATTGGACAATGGGGCTGCAGCCCTGATCGCCGCCATTGAATGCTCCGTTGCGCTATCTCCCCCGCACATATCTGGACATTAAGGGGCTCTGGATTCGACACGGCCGTTTCTGTTACCGGTTCCGTTTTGCCGTTTTTGTTGCCCGTTTTGGTGCTGTTGTTTTACCGGTACCGCCGCCGTTTTTTTACCGGTCCCGGCTCCCGATTCCAATCCTGGAGCAGTTTTGTTTTGCCGTTTCCGGTCACATTTTTTTGCAGTTTCCATTTTCAAGGGGCATTTTTCTGGAAACAATGAAAAACGGGGCTGCCGCTTCCGGGGCCTACCAAAAACTGGAAGACGATGGGGGTGATCGGGGGAGTGTGCCGCAGGATGAGGAGCGGGTCGACGACGATGAGTATGGGGAGGTATTATAACGATTGGCTATGGATATACAATTCGTACCATCGGAGGGGGTGGCGGGGGCAGTCGCAGCTGCAGCTGGCAGGGTTGTGGCTGGGGGTGGGCGGTCGGGGTCCGCGACTGGATGGAAACTTAACGTGGGCGAGTCGCCCACGTCATTGCGAGATCGAGGGCTTCCCAGAGCCTGCATCAGGGCACCAATCCGCTAGTGCGCGGGCGGCACCTGGGCGATGGCGGTGTCAATCGAGAATCGCATGTGTGTGACTGTCGATGACTGCCCGTCGTGTGACTGGGACGTGTCAGAGACGATCTCCATCGAGGGCGGCACGTACGGCGATGTCCACATCCAACGCAACGACGCCATCATGTACACGGGGCATGCCCGATGCATGCTGCTGCAACTGAACATGCACCGAGCAGCGTTGGCTGCAACCATCGCAAGGTTCGTACACACTTCGCCCAATCGCTGCAGCACTTGGACTCCAATCAGGCGCATGCTAGCCCCAAGCGGGGTCAACAGTGCGCGCGCGCACCCTACGGGGCCGCCGCAGGCGCCGTGCGCGCCGTCATGAAATACTTCAAGGAGCTTCCGTGCACATCGTGCATCGAACAGGTCGCACGACGCGGCGCTGATTTGCACAGTTCGCCGAAGACGAAGAAGAAGAAGAAGAAGAAGAAGAAGCTCACCAGCTTCAAGGAGCAGGTGCGCGTGGCTCCTTCCCTGTGGTGGTATCGACCCAGGCGGGCGACGTCCCCGCGCGAATCGCGGCCAACGTCAACAAGCAAGACATGTTCGCCATCGCGATGAACAAGCCCGCCATCGCCGCCATCTGGGAGATGGCTCAGGTGCTGCAGCGCGCCCCCCCCATACCTGATGTTTTTGGTGATCGCGCTGCGTCAACCCGTCCGGGCTCGCTGTGAAAAGGATGGCGACCAGCAGGGCGACGTCGCCGACGACGACGAACGCAGCGAGGACGACGACATCGGCAGCAGCCTTGTTGTCACCGGCTCTGCCACGTCGCCAAGTGCGACTTGCACGTCGCCGCCCGAGGCGACTGGCATGGCGAAAGGGGGCCCGTGCTACCAGAACAGGAGGAAGAAGCAGTGGAGCGATGCAAGCACCGTTTGAAGGATTTTGGCTTTTCGGGGGCATATTTGGGAGGCTTTTATCTCAAGAGGGCCGAAAGATGGGCGTGCTGATGCTTTCAGATGGCGTCTAAGATGGTGCAGTCTGGTCCAAGTTGGCGCAAGATGGCATCCACGATTGCCTCCAGTAGTTCTCATGATGGCCCCAAGATGGCTCAATTTGGTTATGGAGACTCCCAAGAGGCCGACTCCTGACAACAACCCAAGGGAAATCCCCCGACCACTGGGGGTCACGGCGTGTGAGATGCTTCCCCCTCCCCAAACCCCTCCCCCAGGAGCCTGGTCCGGCTGGTTTGGAAAGGTGGGGGGTGGGGGTGGGTGGGTGGGGTGCGGGAAGGGGGGGGCAAAATCGCCATCCGCATCCTTGGAGCCTCAGGGGGCCCAAAACTGGTTAAGACGGCCCCCAAAGGCCTCCTGGAGGCTCCAAGGGGGCTACGAGTTGCCTCCATACGGCCCCAGAAGCCCCCAAGACGCCCCAAGAAGCCACCAAGAGGAGTCCCAAGTGGCCCTCAAAAAATAAAAATCGTTCCATCCCCTGGGGGAAACGTAGATGTTTAGCATCTTCGCTTCTTGGGCGTTCACAACGCCCACAACGTCGCAAGAACCCTACAATATCGACCCAAGATAATCCAAGAGGCCCCCGAGATGGCTCCAAGACGGCCCCAAAACAGCCCCAAAAGCCCTCTAAAACAGCCCAGGACGGCCCCAAGAGAAGTCCCAGAGGGGGAGCCCGAATGGACATTTCGAGCGCTCGGGCCCGAAAAAAATTGAGGAGGCGCCAAAAGGCCACCAAGAGGCTCCCACGAGGCCCCCGAGAGGACCCCCAAAAAACCATAGAGGCCCAATAAGGCTCCCAAGAGGCTTCAAAAGTGCTGGCAAGGGCCCCCGAAAAACCGACACCCGCCCCCAAACCCTTCCCCCTGGAGCCGTGTCCGCCCGATTTGAGAAGTGAGGGAGGTGGGGGCACAAAGAAAGTGCGGAAAGGGGCCTGCCGCACCCATGGAGCCTCCAGGGCGCCAAGGCAGGCAAAGAGGGCCCCACAGGCCGCCACGACGGCTCAAGCATGATTCGGCACGCCGACGATCGTTCCAAGATGCCGAAGAAGGCCCTGGGACGGCTCGAAAGCCCCCCCGCGACAGCCGAAAAGGCCTCGATGAGGCCTCCCACGAAGGCCCCAAGATGCCCAAATCCATGATTTTCCTCGAGGGACCCACATGTAAGGCATATGCGATGTTTCGGCCTTCTCAGCGCTGGTGACGGCTGAAAGGATCCCCAATACCTACCCAAGACAGCCCAAGACGTTCCGAGAAACCCCCGAGACCGCCCCAAAACGGCCCAAAAGGCTCCCAAGAGGCCCCCCCAGATGCCGCCCAAAACCCCAGAGGCGCTCTACACCCTACACAGCCCTAAAGTGTCCAGAAGGCCCCACAAGAGAGCCAAGACTGAGCCTCAGAAGACCCCCTCAGAAGACCCCCAAGAATCATCCAAAAGGCCCCCAAGTTGGCCCAAGAGGCCCCGAAGAGGCCACCAAGAGGCCCCAGGAGGCCCCCAAGAGACCCTAAAAAGGCGACACAAACACAGAACAGCCCCATAGAGGCCCCAAATGCAGCCCCCCACGCCACCTTAAGACGGGCCCCGGGGAAGCCCAAGAGCAGAGCCACGATCCGCCAACCGCCCCCGACGAAATCCCAAGAATGCGAAACCCCAAGATTCCACAGAAATCGCGCGCGTTCCGCAATCTCCAATTTTCACTCTCACTGCCGCCCCAAGGGCTCGACGGTGCGGCGTAAGCCAATGAATCAATGATTTGCCCAGAGGGGCCGCAATATGGCCCCAAGACGGCCCGATGAACATCCAGAAGCGCTCTGGAAACGGCCCCAAACGGCGACTTGAAAACCTCCAGAGGACGAGGCTAATTCGGGACCGCCCCTCTTTGTTCGATATCCTCCAGGCTGTTCCCAAGAAGGCATCCCAAGCCTCCAAGGGGAGCCCCAAGATGGCCCCAAGAGGCGCCCAAACTGCTCCAATAAGCCCCCGAAGCGCACCCAAAAGCTCAAGTGGCACCAAAGCGGCCCCCAAGATGTCCCCCAGAGGCAGACATGCCCCCCAAAAGCCGAAAACGATGAAACCGATCCGTCTCGATTTTTTTCGAGACGCCCGACCCTAGGATCCGACGTAGCGAGAAAATGCGACATCGCGCCCGGAGCCCTGGACCTAATTTTGCTTCGCCCTCCTTCGAGCCATATCGACCTGCGAGGGCCCCCAGGCCCGAACAAAAATTGACACGCCCGGCTCGACAAAAATTGCGACGCCAGGACCTCTGGGGAGGCCGATAACGATGAAATGCCTCCGTCTCGATTTTTTCGAGACGCCCGACGTCTGGGTCACGAGCTCCTCCCCTCCCAGTCGGGAAACCAAGAGGCACCTATACCGCTACTCCCCGGACCGCGCTCCCGGCGCGCGTTGCGACTGCGCTTTCGAAGCGAATCCAGCGGTGGCGACGAGGGCCTCCCAGGAGGCCCAGGAAGGAAATAACAACAGAAAAGGGGGGGGGAGAGGAGGGGGAGGAGGAGGAGGAGGAGGAGGAGGAGGAGGAGGAGGAGGAGGAGGAGGAGGAGGAGGAGGAGGAGGAGGAGGAGGAGGAGGAGGAGGAGGAGGAGGAGGAGGAGGAGGGAGGAGGAGGAGGAGGAGGAGGAGGAGGAGGAGGAGGAGGAGGAGGAAGAGGCGGAAGAGGAGAAGGAGGAGGAGGAGAGGGAGGAGGCGTGGTGGAGGCGGAGCTCCGCTGCGACCAGGGTCAGATGAACGGGAGGGGAATGACTTTACTTGGGGTTACCCCCTCACTCGCGCCTCGGCACCCCGCGACTGGGGGGCGCCAGCGACGGTGCCTCTCGGCGGCCGTCGGCGCACGGCCATGTTCACGAGGCAGTGACTAACAGCGCCTCAAGCATGAACTGTCACAGAAGCTCCCTCCAGGACAGCAGTCTGCACGAACTGAAGGCAACACAGCTGCTCATGCTGATCGCACTCTGCTCTGCTCCTGCACTCCTCCACATCCTCCGCGCCGACGAGAACATTGCGCAACCTGTGCGCCCTCAGCAGCGTGAGCACAAGAAGAGACACCTCCCTGCCACTGATTGCCATCATCAGACGGCCCAATTCTGAACGAAACAGCCACCTTGCAACACCGAAAAGCTGGATGCAACTGATGTCGACCCTCTCACAACACAGATGGATGATCTGCCTCTCCTCCTCACCGCCATTCTCCCAAACACGCTGAAGCGCCTCCGAGAACATGAAGACGCCAATAGAAAAGAGCATATCTCCTCGCTGCTGATGATAATTAGGAGGAGGAGGGGGAGAAGGAGGAGGATGGGGGAGGAGGAGGGGGAGGAGAAGGAGGAGGAGGAGGAGGAGGAAGAGGAGGAGAAGGATCGAGGATCGAGGATCGAGGATCGAGGATCGAGGATCGACCAGGCCCCCGGCGCAGGCGGCGCGGCCCCCTGGCGGGCGGGCGAACGCGGCGGCAGCGGCGAGCCGGGCTGGCCCGGGCCCGCCGGCGGCAGGGGCGGCCCGGGGCGGCCGGCGCCCGCCGAGGGCGGGGGCGGCCCGGGGCGGGAAGGACCTCTCGGGCCGGACTCCCTCGAGGCACGGAAGGATCACGACGGGAAGGTGTGCTCTATGTTCAGCTTCTGGGGGCCCTCACCATGGCCTCGGAACCGTCAGAAACGACCCGGGACGAAAAACTCATCTCAGGGAATGGGTCGAGGCCTCCAGGGTCGACGTTGTCAAAAAAATCACGTCGGGGGAGTCGGGGGTCTGGGGGCGCTGCTTCGGCGGGAGGCGGGGCAGGTGTAAGAGGAAGCCAGGACGAGTAAACGCGGGTGACCCTGAGATACTGGTGCTGCAATTTTCCCGCGCCGAGCGGTTTCGTCTTTTTTCGGGCCCAGGGACCCTCGCAGATCGATTCGGCTCGTCACATGACGCAGAAAGATGGGGTCTGGGGCTCCGGGCGTGTTTTTGTTTCAATGTTGGAATTTTTCGCCAGGATAAGAGGAAGCCAGGACGAGGATAAAATCGTGCGAGGATGAATCAAGGATGTCTGAGATCTGGCGGTCGATGCATCTGGCGCCGCGACCTTCTCAGAGCGTTCCAGGACACTGTGAGAGCCTTCCGCAACGCTCTGGAAAGGATTGGTCTTCGTCCTAGCCCCGCCCGCAAGGGGGAGGGGGACTAGAGACCCAACGTACTGAGAACTTCAAGGCAAAGGTTTTTGTTGTCATGTCGCTCCTCTATAGGAGGCTTTCGCCAAGCCCAGGGACCGTCCGGACCGCCTCGGGGTGAAAGACCCGTCCCCGGGAGGAGGGTAGGTCGAGACTTCTGTCTGGAACAAATCAGGACCACGGATCTCTGGGGAGGGAGGGAAACAGGGGGGGAGGGAAGGGAGAGAGAGGGGGAAGGGGGGGATGAGGTATTCTAGGATTCTAGGTTTTACCACCGCGCGCCCGCGGGCCCCGGGGCCGCGCGGCCGCAGACAACACGCTCTGCGAAACTACTGAGCACCTCAAAAAATCTGGGGGGCCCTGTAGTCCCGTGGGGGCCCTACTAGTCCGGGGGGGGGGGAGCCTGTAGTCCGGGGGGGGGGGGGGGCCTTGCAAGGGGCCCTCGTAGTCCGGGGGGGTGGGGGGGGCATGTCGGCTTGGGGGGGGGGGGGGTCCTGCAGTGCGGGGCGCGTGCCCCGACGTCTGGGGCTGGGCTGGGCGCGCGGAGAGCGCGCTCTCGCCCCGCAAGAAAGCAACAACTTCGCGCCCAGAAGCGCCCGTGGGGGGGGGCGCAGGTGGCGACTGGCGCCCGCGCGGCAGCAGTGTGACGTGCGTGAACTATGCGCAACTCTGCTGGGCCCCACGGGGGCGCAACCCTCATTTCCGTTCCTCCTCAATTCCCCCCCGCTTCTCCCTCGCCTTTCCTGGCTCTTCGCTTGATCCTGATCGCCTTCTCGTTCGCTTGTCCAAGGTGCTGCCAGACGTGCAACTGTCTTCTCTTTGCTGGTCATCAGGGGGGGGGTCTACTGGAGTGACGCCCCGCGCGGATGCAAGTCTCCCCTCGCCTTCCGCCTGCTCTAATTTGGCGCCAGAAATCCTTCCGTGGCCCTGTAATCCAGGGTGCGGTCCTTGTAGTCCGTGGGGGGCTTGTAAACTGGGGGGGGGCCCTGTAGTGCGGGGGTGGGGCGGGCCCTTGTTAGTCCGGGGGGGCCCTTGTAGTCTGGGGGGGACCCTTGTGGTCCAGGGGAAGGAGCCTTTAGAGTCCGGAAGGCCCTTGTATATAGTCTGGGGTCCCCCCCCCCGACTACACAGGCCCCCCCCACCCCCCCGGGACTACGAGCCCCCCCCCCCCCCCCCGGACTGCAACGGCCAAGCCCCGGACTCCACGCACGTCAAACCACGAAGATCGACCTATTACACTGCATCGCACTCCCTGCACTACAGACCCCCCCCCAGGACTGCAAGGGCCCCCCGGGCCTACAAGGGCCTCACCCTGGATAGTTAGGGCCCCCCCGGATAACAAGTGCCCCTCTCCAGACTGGAGAAATTACAAGGACTCCCCACCAGACTACGTGGCATTGCCCTGGACACAGCAACAGCTGATGACACATTAGCGAAATGTGGAGTTCGACCTCCAACGCCATACGCTGCACATCCGCATCACCCTAGAGCGGATGAGTAGGGGACATACGGGCCGATCCCTCTAGGCACCGAGTATCACTCGAGCCACAGGAGCCCTCATAGACAGCAAATTCACTCCCAAAATAATCACCGCGGCAAGTGAAGCTGTTTAGTAAACGCACCCAAGGGACCCAAGGAAGGAATCGAACAGGGCAGGGTTCTTGAGTAAAAGCTCAGGGCCGTTTAGTAAACGTCAATTGTCGGATCCGGGTGGTTTTTCCTCCCTTGACCTCAGGCCTGCGTTTTCAATGTCAACGCAACACCAAAAACACATCACCTCTGCTCTCACATACGCACCATTGTTCCGTCGCGGCGCGGCAGGGGCGATCCGCTCGCGCGTCAAAGCAACCTGGGCTACGGCATTTCGAGTTGTCTCGCGTGCAAGAGGAGGAGGAGGAGGAGGAGGAGGAGGAGGAGGAGGAGGAGGAGGAGGAGGAGGAGGAGGAGGACCTCGTGTTTGGACCTCGTATGGTTGGGGCCCGCTGGGATAGCGGAGTGACCGCCCCGTGACGAGTACCACCGCCCGTTCGGGCCTACGGGCCAGCGTCATGGCAGGGCGTCGCTGCCCATGATGATGATGAAGAGGAGGAGGAGGAGGAGGAGGAGGAGGAGAAGGAGAAGGAGAAGCAGGAGGAGGAGGAGGAGGAGAAGGAGAGAGAGAAGAGAGCCGGCCGGAGACACGCACCACGCACCGCTCACAGGTTGGATGTGGGGCACCGCTGCTGCACGCGCACATCCGAAGGCACCCTCCTCCTTGTGCTGCCCCTGCCGGTGACGGCTGCCCCCGCTGCCGCTCGCCTGTGCCTCCAACGCTCTCTCGTTTCGTCTTCCCTTGTCACCGCCCTGTTACCATCCTCCCTACAGCCCTCTTTGAAATCAAACGAACTACAACCCTCCTCCCTACAACCCCTCCGCGAAACGCGGCCCACGGGGTCGGATGTTTGTGTTTGCAGTCGCCGATTTTTGCGCGAACATCGGAATTCGGGGGTCATGGGGCGCCGCCACGTCGCGGGAAAAACGTGCGTTTGATTCCGAGGGGGGATGTAGAATCATGTGATATCTTTGTCGGTGTGGAGCTGCCTGCTTCTGGGCGGACTCGCTTCGTCGGTTGGTGTCGCGGCGCTCGTGCGTGACAACTTGTTGGCCAGCGTGCTCTCTTCGCGTGCGCCGTCCCGTTGAAACGTGCCGCCGTGTGCGCACTTTTCCGTCGATGACTGCAGGCCGGCGGTTCACGCATGCCGTCAGGTTGGGGGAAAACGACGTCCGGGCGGACGGGCAGGCGGAAAAAGCGACAGAGGGAGACAGCAGGAAGGGAGTGGGGGACCATCGGGCAAGAGCGAGTGGGAGGAGAGGCGAGAACGGGTGGCGAGGAGATCCGGCCCCCTGGCCGCGACCTCCTGGGACCTGGGGCCCTGACCCCCCCCCCACGGCCCCTCCCCCGTCGCCCGTCCTGGCCCCCTCCTGGCTCGCCCCTCTCGCCCCCGGCCGCCGCCCTGGCCCCTCCGAGTCCTCCCTGGCCCCCTCTGGCCCTCGACGGCTGCCTCCCGGCCCCCCAGACCCCCGACGTCGTGACTTTTTCACAGCGTCGACCCCCAGAGGTCTGGACCCCTTCCCTGGGACTGCGTTTTTCATCCCGAGTCGTTCTTTGACGGTCCCGGGGTCCGGTGAGGGCCCCTGGGAGGCCGAAAAATAGCAGAAACCTCCCGCGTCGCGATTTTTTGGCACAGCACCAGGTGTCTCGTGGCCCTCCTGCGCTCCGCCGGGCGAGCCCCGCGGGACCCCGCGGCGGCGGCGGCGAGCCCAGGTGCCCGCGGCCGGGCGCGGGCGCGGCCGCTCCAGGCCGCGGAGAGCTGCGCGAGGGCGGCAGGGGGCCTGCTGCAGGGGGAGGAGGAGGAGGAGGAGGAGGAGGAGGAGGAGGAGGAGGAGGAGGAGGAGGAGGAGGAGGAGGAGGAGGAGGAGGAGGAGGAGGATGGCAAAGGGGGGGGTTGAGAATCAGCTCGCGCAGCTGATTTTCCTGGCGCCTCCCGGCGCCGGGAGGCGCCCACGTATCGAGGAATGGGCCCTTCGGTGAGGTCGGAACCAGCTGCATGCAGCAAATTTCGCACCCCCCCCTTTCCCAATCCCCCCCCCTTTCGTCCAGCCCGAGAGCCCGGGTGGAGAGGCCAAGGGGGACACGGCAGGGAGCCGAGATATGGCGATGTGAGGAGACAGGGAGAGAGAGAGAGAGAGAGAGAGAGAGCGCGAGAAACGAGGGAGAGAGAGAGAGAGAGAGAGAGAAAGAAAGAGATCGGAGAGAGAAAGAGCGATAGAGAGAGAGAGAGAGAGAGAGAAGAAATAACACGAAACTGACGAGAACACGCGAATGTCCTGCGACTCTCAATGAGTGCTGGACGTAGCGGACCGTTGAGCTGTAAAACGCAGGTGGCGCAAGCAAGTGGCAATGAAGTCAAGTTGGGGAGGGGGAGGGGTGGAGGAAAAAGGGCCAACGGCAGGCCTTTGGGCGCCGCGGGCGAGTCAGGCAGTTCGGATAAAGCGAAGCATCACACAACAACAACACAGGGCAACGAGGCCAAGCTGGCGGTTCGGCGAGTACAGGAAGGCACACAACTATTCAATTTTGTCTTGATATATATATACATATAGATATATGCATACATACAGGTGTAGACATATACACACATGAATCCATCCATCCATACATACAGAACAAACTGAATAAACCATGAAACCATAAATATAGACAGGTCTACAGATCCGCCAGCGTGCCTCGAGGCACGAACTGGAGTAATCCGCAGTCTCTCATGTGTGCCCTGTTCTCTGTACTTACGAATCTGGGGTTATAGCATTCTGCTGGGGCCCCAGATTCTCAAATTTCATAGGCGTTCCCGCGCGTTCCAGGGCTGCACCGCATGGCTTCTCCAGAGGCAGAGCCCCAAGAGGGGCCAAGAAGGCCCCAGAAAGCGCCCAAGAGGGTCCAAGATGCCTCCAAAACAGCCCAGGAGCGCTCCAAGGCGCCCAAGACGGCTCCAAGACGGCCCAAGAGGCCCCCAAAAAGCCCCAAGAGCGCTCCAAGAGGATCCACAAGAGGGCCCAACGAGGCAAACATCATTGATGTTCGTTGTGATTAAACAAATTTCGCGTGCTCGCGTTGTCGGGCTTCCGACGCTCCATGAGGGCCCCAGAGGACCCCAAGACCGCCACGACATGGCGTAAGAGGCCCCCAAGAGGGCCCCAAGACGGTCCAAGAGCGCCCTAAAAACGGCCCAAGAGGCGCCCAAAGGCCCCCAAACGGCCCCAAGAGGGGCCCAAGAGGGGGAACCCTAATCGACGATTCGAGCCTTCCGCCCCAAGAGGCCTCCATGAGGCCCCAAGAGGCCCCCAAGAGAGCCTAAGAGGCCCCCTAGAGGCCCCACGAGGCTCCCCAAAGGCCCGAAGAGAGGCTCCAAGGGGACCCCAAATGGCCTCCAAGAGGCCTCAAACTGTCTCCAAGAGGCACCCGAGAGGCCTCCCACGATATCCGAATGAACATCCAAGAGGCCTCTAACCGAGAATCCAGGCACGGTGGCGGGATGGGCCGAAGGCCAAAAAAAACATTCAATGACCCCTCAGCGCAGCCACCTGTTTGAACGCGTTACCGACTGATCGACGGAATCATCATCGTGACGCGTGCGCAGCCTGGCAGTGTCTGAGCAGACATGCGCCTCTGGCGGATCAGATCGTATGCTAGATGGACACCACACAGGTGTTGTCTGATACACGTTGTACATCGGGTGGCAAATTCGGGACGGTAGAACATCGTGGAATCATAGGTTCGACAGCAATGCAGCTCAAGACCCTCTATCACAACATGTTTTGAAGAATCTGCCCAGCAATAGTGATTCCGGACACTGGCGCAATCGCAGTACGCTGTTCAGCGTATGGAGTGTCTCTAACTCAATCTTTACAAACACACTTTGTGAAACTTATGCCACGGCTCTGGTGCAACGCTGACTGGCGCGTGCGCTGAGACGAGTGCTGACAATCGACATAAGGATGCCTTGCCTCGATGTCTCATCTGAACTCGGAGGATCAGGGAGAAATGTGGGGGACAATAGAACTAGAGAGAGAGAGAGAGAGACAGCGAAAGAGAGAGAGAGAGAGAGCGAGAGGTAGAGAAAGAAAGAGAGACAATGCGAGATGGAGAAATCCGGAAATAACTAGGGTGAGAAAGAGAGGGGGGGGACGAGAGAGAGATAGAGACAGTGAATTGACATTGAGGCGCGAATTAGTATGACAATGATGGAGAGCTGGCGGTCTTGTCTGCACCAACCTAAAAGGAAAAACTGCGGAAAGCAGTACAGAGCATTCAACGGTCGCGTAGACAAGGGTATCGAGAGCGCGACAGGTTGCAACGCTGACCGCACAATCGAAATTATCATGGCGTGAGGGTGTGTACCCGTGGGGGGTTGTTCTTGTCCTGCTGCTGTCATAGGCACGCGCTCTGATCGCGGCTACAGCTGTCCCCTCACGCAGGTATACGCAGGTCGGCTACACGCAGGAATGACCCTAGGCAGGAGTGACATTTGGTGCGCGGTTCTGGGGGGCCCGCGGGGGAGGCCACATCCAAGCGCGCCAGCCCTTGTTAGGATGACCCATGTGGGCCCGCACCACAGGTCACCCTGGCGAAGGGTCTCTCTTATGCGTAACCAAATCTATACGAAAACTTGCTTCGACCAGGGCGCCCTCCGTGCTGCCTGTGTGCGTGAAGCGGGTCACCAGCAGAAAGATCAAGCTGCCCGCGCGCGCCACGCCGGCCGCTGGCAGCGAAGGCTCCGTCCTCGCGGCGGGGGCTCTCGCGGCCGAGCAGCAGGACGGGCTACGAGGGCGAGGCTCTCCGAACCTCCAGGAAAGATGGCGTGTGGCGGTTTGTCGAAGTCCTTCGGAGCCCTGCCCTCCACTCCAGCGCAGGGAGACATCGTGTACTGAATGAAACCATATCCCCTCCATCCTGGTTTCAGAGCCCATCGGCTGCGACCACCTGTTCCAGCGCCCCTATCTCTGGCTTAGAGCCAGGCGGCCTGAAACCAGCGAAGCAAACTCTGGACAGACCTGTCCAATTTTTGACATTCCGGAAGACCACATGCCCAAGGACTAGCCGGCTGCATGAGCAACCGGACCGTCCAGAGTCTGACGTGTTAGCTCGGGCGGGTATCATGACGCTTTGCAAAGCAGCGCTAGGAGCTTCAACCGTCGGTCCACAGTGATTGCCCAGTGGCATGTGACAGACCGGGAGCCCGAGAGATGTGAGAGCTGGGGGTCCGAATTGTCTTGCATTGCTCTTGGGTGCGTGGCTGAAGTGGATGTTCGCGACACGGTTTATCGCCCCACAGGGCGGGGAGAGGTGTTTGCACTGGGACGGCCCAAGGGGCAGGGTGAAGTTTTTGCACTCCGTGGTGTGCTACCAAGATTGTTGAAGTAGGGCGGACACTGAGCAGGTGCCCTGGAACCTGGTGCGGGGTAGGCGGGAAAGGGCGCGCAAGCGAACATTTGGATTTGAAGATATCTGAAGAATCCTGGATTTTGAAGGGCCCCGAAAAATCTGGGAGTAGTTCGACTGATGCCGAGAAAATCCAACATGGTTCCTGACGGATCCTGAAGATTTCAGACGGCTTCTAATTCGGCTCCCTGCGCGATTATGAGGAAACATGCGGTATCCTGAAGATCTCCGAAAGATGCTCCTGGTGTCTGAAAACAATTTTGGGTTTTGCCGACCTCTCACGGAGTGCAAAGATTCCGAAAGGATTCTGCATCTAAATCCCGGGGTTAATGCGGATGCCGAATGCATCCGAAAACCCGAATGGGCCCTGAACATTCCAGAAGAATTCTGAGGGGGTCTGGGGGTACTTGACGGATTCACAGCAACCCCGAAGAACCCTGATGGATCCTGGGGAGCACTGAGGGATCATCATGCGCCCGACGCTCGCAATGCGTACGCAGTGCGTCTGGCAAACGTACGTACTACGTCTGCAATGCGCCTCTAGTGCGTATGTAGCAAGTACGCAGCATGTACGCAGCATGTCTGCAACACGCACAGATGATTGCAATATGTGTGTAAGATGGCCCCACGAATGTTGTATCCATGTAATATGTATGTAGCACGCCAGAGGTGTGTAATCTATACCGTAGCACCCCGCAATTGCGGATAAGAGTGGGGGGGCGAGGACGTCGTCAGTCTGCGAGGCTCTGAAGAAGCCCGCCGCAGGCGCCTAACTGTTACAAATTATGCAGTGAGCTCGCCGCAGGCGCGGATTTTTTCGTTAAAACAATGTGGGTGGATCGCGGGGTGGGTCGCGGGTGGGTCGCGGGCCGGGTCGCAGATGGGTCGCGGGTGGGTCGCGGGTGGGTCGTGGCTGGGTCCCGGGGTGGGTCGCGGGCCGGGTCGCGCGCGGGTGTGGGTCGCGGGGTGGGTCGCGGGTGGGTCGCGGATGAGTCGCGGGTGGGTCGCGGATGGGTCGCGGGGTAGGTCGCCGTGTGGGTCGCGGGGTGGGTCGCAGGGTGGGTCGCGGGTTGGGTCGCAGGCGGGTCGCGGGCCGGGTCGCGGGGTGGGTCGCGGGGTGGGTCGCCGTGTGGGTCGCGGGGTGGGTCGCGGGGTGGGTCGCGGGTGGGTCGCGGGGTGGGTCGCGGGGTGGCTCGCGGGGTGGGTCGCGGGTTGGGTCGCGGGGTGGGTCGCCTGTTGGGTCGCGGGTGGGTCGCGGGCGGGTCGCGGGGGGGACGACGACAACAACAGCAACAACAACAACAACAAGCAGAATCCCCACCACGGATCCCCACTTCAGCCACACGCACCCAAGGACAATGAATGACCGCTCGGCCCCTTCACTCTGACGTGCGGAATATGAGGGTAATGCGTTCTGAATATGTATGAACCGCGTCTGTAGTATTTTTGTTGTTTAATCTGGGACTGGAATAGGTACGGGGTATGCCTGTGATGCGAACTCACTACGCCTGGAATGCGTATGAAATGCGTTGGTACGTTTGTACTAAGTATGCGCGTATTATGTTTGTGATATGTCTGCGGTGTGGCCTTGGTACTTCCGTAATACATCTGTAGCACGTTTGCAACATGTTCGACATTTGTGCGCACGATGATTGTAGTAACTCGGGAACCATGGGGCTGGGAACAGCGGTGGCGGGAACGGCGCGGCACAAGGAAGACATGCGGCGCCAGAGCGACAGCTGACGGGGCCAGGAGAAGGCTTTTCACAACCGGGGGCGCCGACACCGTTACGGACCGATGACATGGCCCCGGAGAGGAGTCGGCACGCCTGGAGCGCAGAGAACACGGGACGGGGCCAGGAGGTTTACTTGAACACCAGGGTGCGTCGTCTCCCATCCTGGCCTCATGACGGGGCTGGAAGACAAACTGCAACGTTACACGTCGGTCGGAAGAAGTAGGTGAAGACATGAAGGAAGGCGGATAAAGCAGATTGGGTTCGGGCTGGCCCAGAGAATAACAAAACACAGCATATCGATTCTTGAAAGAGGAAGGCGCTGGTTAGATTGTGATCTGGAATCCCAAAATACCTGCTTCCAACGACCGGCGTGTATTGTTGTCATTGATGTCGGCGTCGACCCGTGGTCCGCCTGCCAACCGCCTCGCAATCCGCCGCGCGTGCTGCCGGGGATCCGCGCACCGCTACCGCGCAACGACCCGCCCGCGAACCGCGCCCGCCGCGACCCGCTCCCGCGGGGTTGCGCAAGGGGGCCCGCCACGCGATGCACCGGCGACCCGCCTGCAGTCCGCCAACGATTTGCCTGCGACCCGCGCCCGTCGCAACCTACATAGGGCCTGTATCATAAGGATGCGCGATAAGGATGTAAGGGCCTCGGACGTCCATTTCGAAGCTTGTCGAGGGGGGCGCGGTCAACGAAAGTAGTCAAGGATGGGCCGAGGAGGCAAGGATGCAGGGGTACCCTTGAGAAGGTTGCCCATCCTTACCATGCGGGCTGACTGTTAGCCTGCCTCGACTGACCCCCCGAACTTTATATACGTCAGGCCTGTCCCTCTACAGGAGGAAAATAATATTAAAAAAAATCAGGGGACTATATTTTTTAAACAATTTTTGAGCATTTTGGGGTATGTTGTACTATTTCATATTTTTCGTCGAAGATCGGCCTGTAGGGGGTCACGCCCGACTTAAGCCGAACTCCGTGCGCCCCGCGCTGTGCGACCGCTGGTCTTTCTCAACAGCAACGAGGGCTGTGCGGATTCGCTTGGAATCCGCTCCGACAGTATACCCTTTACCAGGCAAGTCTCAGGGGAACTACTGCGGGCATGGGTGGCAACCTGGCAGCAGCGCTCAGAAGGCGCAAAAGGGTCGGCGGTGGACAAACCTCCCTTTAGTAAACCTCCCCTGAGTGAAAACAGCCTGGGACCGAAACCGACGGACCTGGACCCGCAAACATGACGGCCGCGACGCCCTCTCGCGAACCGAAAACGGCAAATTCCTTAATCGACGTGTCAGGGTAGGAGGTCTTTCCGCCCCCGAAAGGGACGCGAAACACACCAGCGAGGGGCGCCGTGGAGCTACGAGTCGGGCCCAGCCCTTGCGTATGACAAGGGCCTGGCCGCCCCCCAGCCCCCCCTCCACGTGGGGGGGTCCCTGCAGGGTGTGGTGGCAGACCGTGTGGCGCCCTCGGAATCCTCAGCGACCTCACCGCAAGGTCCGCCACCGAACGGTGTTAGGACCCTGGATACGAGGCGGAGATTTATCCATATCCACCGCCTGGGAACCGACGTCCTGGTGCCCCAGCGGGCGGTGGATATGCGTACATGTTGGCCCCCGGGGGCCCGAATATATCCATGTCCACCGCCTGCCGAGGTCAACGAAAATTGATCCTCCAGGCGGTGGTTATGTATACATTCCAGCCTCGGACTGGAGGCCCCCAGTTGCCCGAGACATCCTGGAATGAAGACCCAAGCCCCCAAACCGCGCGGCCGCTGGCCAGAAAACACCGATACGGCTACGCCTCAGACCTCTCTCCTGGGATGCACTCGGACCAGAATTTCGAGGCAAAGCCAGCCGTGGCGGCAGGGGCCTCCAAGGACGCCCCCACGAAGCGAAAACGAGGTAAGCATACCGGTGTCGGTGCCGTATCGGTGTTGTGTCCCTCCCCTGAGCCACTCCGAGTCCCCAGCGACTCACCACACGGTGTGGTCACCGCACCGCTTTGGGCCCCCGATCCCAGGACCAGACAGTATCGAATATGTAACTCGGATCGATTCGATATGCGCATCTGGTCGGGCTGCGTCGGCACGGAATCGACATCGAATTGGATCGGCTGCACCAGGATGCACTACATCGCCATGCAAGCATCAGGTCGCATCGGATCGTCGGAGTGGAATCGGATCGAAATGGCCGAAACCGGTTGCGGATCAGGCCGATCGTGTCGAAATGGGCCCTGGGCCCCCCGAAGTCCCAGCCCCTGCCCTGGGGCCGGTGTTTCATCCCGAGGCTCCTCGCTGTCGGCCCTGGGGGGCCGGGGGCGAGGGACCCCCGCGAATCCGAAGTGGACTATCCACCTCCCGTCGTGCTTTTTTTTTGGCGCGGGCAGGTCGGAGGCGTCGCCGACCCACCTCCCTCTGAGTATCGCTTCACCGATCCCCATCCCCAGCGGCGTGGCCTGGGCCCCACTGGCCGATTTACCCCCCTAGATGGGGAGATGGGCCGTTCCCTTCGGGTTCCGAGGCCGGTATCCCCAACTGGGGTGGTGATTTGGTGGGGGTCTCGAAGGGGATGGGGGTGGGGATGGGGAGTGGTCGATCGCTACGGATCCTTCCCGCCGCGAGCCAGTCGCAGGTGGGTGCCCCTCGCGCCGGCGGGGCGAGCGGGGCGGCGTCCTCGCGGGCCCCCGCGACGGAGGGCTGGGGCCCGCGTGCGCGGGATCCGGGGCCGCCGGGGGCGCACCCGAGCGCGCGAGGCTCCGCGGCGGGGGCGGCGGCCTCGGCGGACGGTGCCGCGGGCCGCGGGCGCCGAGCCAACAGAGGGCCCCATCGCGTCATTGTTGCTGTTTTTGTCTGTTTTTGTTTGTCGGTTGATTCGTTGTGTGACTTTGTTGGTTGCGATGCCGTGCCCTTTGTGGGGTCGTGGCGGCTTCTCGTGGCCGTCGTGGCCACGGTGGGAGCCGCCTCAAAAAACCAAGCCAGGATGCGCCCAGGGACGGACTTTTTGAGCGGATCTGGGCCAGACGGGTGACCTTCCCTGGCCCCAAGGCCCCCTTCCCCGTCGCTCCTCGCCCCTCGCTCCTGAGTCTCCTCCTCCTCCTCCTTTTCCTCCTCCTCTTCCTCCTCCTCCTCCTCCTCCTCCTCCTCCTCCTCCTCCTCCTCCTCTTCCTCCTCCTCCTCCTCACTCCTCGTCCCGACGCAGTTGCTGCTGAGCTTCGCCAGCCCTCGTGCTGCCTTTGGTGCTTGTCCTGAAGAGGTGCCACGTGGAAGACCTGCGCAGGTTGACTTGTGAGAAGGCGGATCCTTGGCGCGCTACAGCTTCAGCTGCGTCTGCTGGGTTCTGGACATATCCCTCCTCCCCCTAAGACAAGGCAAGGACGCGGATACACTCGGGTGAGCATACATGGAGAATCTCTGAGATTCGGCGGCATTGGAGGATGTATCGAGCGCCGCGGCCTTCCCAGAAACGGTTGTCCTCGTCCTGGCCCCGCCCGACCTCCTCTTCAGGGTCCCCCTCCGACATGACGTTTCGTTGCCTGTGCCACGCGGCCTATAGCCACCCAGACCCCCTCACGCCGTGGAGAAACACATGACGGACAGCGACTTGCAATTCTTGGCGCTCGCCTCATTCCAGGACTGTCAAAACCGGCTCCGGATGCGAAGCCCTTCCCCAGGGGATGGGTGAAGATCTCTGGGTGTCGAGTTGGGGTCTCACTCTACTATTTCAAATTATCAACATATATATATGTCTATATATATGTATATATATGCACAGCCCTGATCACCTTTTTCTGCCAGAGCGGGGGTCTGGTGAGAGCGAGGGCAATTGCCAGGTGGCGTCGGGCAGCGTCGAGGCCGGGCGCCGAGCATTCAACAGAACAAGAGGCCAACACTTTGGACGCAATGGGCTAGAAAGAAGAGGAGGAGGAGGGGAGGAGGAGGACTTGAGCAAGGACGGCGATGGAACGGACCGTTCACATCTGCAGGCGGCTTGCGAGTGGGGCGTGCAAAGCTGCTTGGAAAACGAATCGATGCACAGCCCTGATCACCTTTTTCTGCCAGAGCGGGGGTCTGGTGAGAACGAGGGCAATTGCCAGGTGGCGTCGGGCAGCGTCGAGGCCCGGCGCCGAACACTCAACAGAATTAGAGGCCATAGACCATACTGGATGCCTGGCAGCCGTTATCCCAGCTTAGTAGAACATTAGCGAGAGACGAGGCTGGACAAACGAACTGACAGGTGGCGTTCGGCGGAGCGGTGGAGCCAGAGACCAGCAGCAGCAGCAATGGGAGCGGGATAGGGTTCCGCGATGGCTGTCCACCGCTTACCACCAGGCCCGCCGCCCTCAAGTGTGATGTGCTGCAGGCCAGACTTACTGCACAGCCCACCCCAGCCGTGGCATTTGTGCAGCAGAGGCTGGGGGGGGGACAGGTGCACCAGCCGCGGAATCGAGTGGCCTTCCTCCATCTGGTACCGTGTTGACAGAAATCTACATTGGCGTCTTTACAAGAGGAGCGGGAGAGCAGCAGCATGCGAGGATGAGACCACATCATTGACGAGCGGGGATGTTCTAGAATGCAAGGGACGGCGAGACGCTTGCACTCGAAGCCGACTCGCGTGGCGAAGTGGAATGTGGCGTTGCCCACGCGGAGCCTGGCGGCGGCGTCGCCCTGCAGGCCAGGGTGGCCGTTCAGAGCGCCAGGTGAGCGATCGAAGTGGCGAGAGGCCTGAGACCGCGTCGTGCAGGGAGGAGCGCACATCACTCCTCGCACCGCGCGGGATCTCAGCCAGCCGATCACGATGGCCCCGAACACGCGCCGTGACAAGTCGAACGCGGGGCGGGCAGCCACGTCGATCCGCAGGACCGCGTAGTCGGACTTCCGCTCGAGCCAACTCGCAACCTTGCCAGTGCCGCTGAACAGGTCCAGGTACACCTGGTGCCTACGGGAGCCCGAGAGGGCCGCCCGCAGCGCGGCCCGCCAGTGGCGGCGCACCGCCGCGTCCGTCAGGACCTCGGCCACGCCGCCTGTGTCGCCGCCGCGCCAGCTGCGCCCTGCACGGAACGCGGCGCGCGAGCCCGCGGCAGCGGCGGCAGCGGCGCCCGGCCCCGCAGCAGGTCGCCCAGGCGGGCGTCGATGTCCCGCCCGAACTGCGCCACCTCGGGACTGAGCTTCCCGACCTTTGCGAAGTACCTGACGTGCCTGGCGTACCGCTTCGTCGAGTTGTCCGACTGGTGCCTCAGCATGGCTTGGATGCCCGCGAGCTTCTCGCCCAGGAAGGCGGCTCGGTACGAGGCTCCGCCGTGGCGCACCTGGTACGGGTGGCAATCCTGGTGGCCCAGCTGGTCGAAAACCGCCCTGAACTTGGCGTTGAAGACCCTCGCGTCGCTGTCCCAAAGCGGCTTGCCGTCTGGGCGGCCTCGCTTCAGCCTGGCCAGGCCCATGCCGAGGGCCACGGACATCGAGTCTGACAGCGCGACGCCCTCGTCGCAGCCCAAGGTCTTGCTGACCTGGTTGAACTCCTCTGGGAAGAGAAGCAGGCTCCACACGGCTCGGCCAGAGCGAGGCGCGGGCGCCACCAGCGTCGCGGGCGTCATCTGCACGATCCCGCTGGGAAGCCGTACCATCGTGTCCCAGCTGAGCGCTAGGGCGATGGCGAAGTTCCGCCAGCCTCGGTGCAGAGCGACGCCCACAGCAGCGAACGGCAGCTCCCTCGCCATGGGGGCCCGCGTCGACCCCCGCGCCAGCTTGCGGGAGCCCCGCAGCCCGGCGGCGGCCCTCTCCAGCGCAGCCGCCGCAGTCAAGCCCAGGCCCGGGTTGAAGTGCTTCAGCGCCGCGAAGGCCTTGTCCCCCTTGTGGTGATTGTGGCCCTCCCAGAACAGAAAATCGAGGTACTGGGAGAAGGTCGAGTCGATGGATGGCAGCCCGAGGATCGACGGGCCCTTCGAGCGGGCCCAGGTCAGAAAGTCCAGGTACTCCTTCTCGAAGTACACGCGGGACGCGTTGCCGACCTTCAGGCTCTGCCACACCGTGAGCCCCTCGGCCTGGGCTCGCTCGTCTGCGCCGCGGTGGGCTGAGCGGCGAGCCTTCGCCCTGGCTAGGCGGAGAGCCTCGGCCCTCTCTGGGGGTGGTCTCGCACTGCTGGTCGATGCCACTGTCCGAGCTCGAAGATGAGGGGTCGTCGCCGACCGCGCCGCCACCGCCCGCCCCGCCGAGGAGCCCCGCGAGGCCACCGAGCGGGTAGGGGTCGTCGCGCAATGCGTCCCCGAGCCCGGCCGCGCCGGGCCCGCTGGGGCCGCCGGGCCCCGCGCCCGAAGCCGTGGTACCGCGGCAGTGGTGCCTCCGAACGAGCGCGTCAACATCCCGGCCGAAGGCCTGGAGCCCGCTGGAGCTGGCTGACGAGCCTCCGATACACGCAGCATGTCGGGGGTCAGCACGAGCGTCCAACGCGTGATGAAGCCTGAGCCTAGAGGGCTTGTCGGCGGGGTTCCACTCTGACGGAATCCATCTGAGGATGAAGGTGGTGTCGGTGACAATAGATATGGCGCGCAGCTGCTGCAGGACGTGATTGGGAGTGATGGACGGGGGGTGTCCTTTTCCAACCGCGAGTGCGAGCCCGAGGTTGTCGACCAAGATGAGGTGCCGGTGACTATGCCCGCAGCGCCCTCGCACTGCGTGCCGTGCGGCCATCGCAGCCGCTCGCCCCTCAAGGACGGTGATGTCCTCGTCACGCTGAAACTCGCCGTGGAAGAGGACACCCCAATCGTTGAAGTCACCGATCGAAGACCTCGCGACCCCCTCGAAGCTGGTGGAGCCAGCGCGGGCCTGGCGGCGGCCGACCTTGGCCCCCTCGACCGGGTCGAAGCCAAGCGCGCACTCGCGGGCCCCGATGGCGTCCAGCACGGAGTATCGCCAGGCCTCAGCTGACGAAGCGGTACGCTCCACGAGCTCATCGGCCCAGGTCTGCCCCACCACGCCATAGCCGCCTCCTGAGCCAGATTGGCCCCGGGAGGCGTCCGAGGCGTAGACGAAGGCGCTGTTGGGCCTCTTGGAGTCGGAGAAAGCGAAGACCAGCAAGGCAGCCGCCTGCCGCAGCTCGAGCTCCACGCGGCTCCACAGCCGCAGGCGGCGGTGTCCAGCGACACGGGCGAAGACGTAGGCCTGTTGAAAAATGCTGAGAAGTGGCCGCCTCAAGAGAGCGGCCCAAGTGAAGGTGCCCAAGCAAGCTAAAGATATCGCCCCCCGTGGCCGCGCGGCGGTCCGCCACGAACAACAGAGCAAGTCGGATCTTCCACGTCCGACCCGGGCCGATGCCCACGCGCCCGATGCGCCTCTCGAAGGTGATGCCAGTGAAGGTCTGCAGGTCCTTAGGCTCCATGACGCCCTTGCACTTCAGGCCGACCCACTCCAGCTCGCTGACGACCTCGGTGCAGTCGGCCACGCAGCGGTCGCCGTCGCCGCCGACGACGCAAACGTTGTCGACGTACACGCCAGGCTGGGTCGAAGAGGTGCGGACCTGCAGGGGGGCGTGGCGGCCCATGATGAGCGGCCCGGTGTCGATCCCCAACCGCAGCACGGTGGCCCCCAGCAGCCTCTGGCAAAAGTAGAGGCTCCACGACCACCCCATTGGCAACGCTTGCAAGAGAGGCGAACCGAAACGAGCGTCGGGCAGGTCAATGTCCACCCCAGCCGCCTCGGCGAGCTGTCGGAAAACTCACGTGCACGCTCGGCAACGAGAAATGCTCGTCCATCTTGTCAGGCAACTTCACCCTGTAGAAGGCGTTGTCCACGTCGGCCTGAGCCATACTCAAAGGAGAAGAAGGATTGGTACGTAGCGCTGCCCACGCGGCGGCACTGGGTAACTGAGAGTGATCAGGGTCATGAAACCGTGCGTTGACTCGTCGCGTGTCAAAGATGAGCCGAAGCCGTTCTCGCCCGCTCTTCCACGCACAAAACGCGCCCACCGTGGCGCTGCGCTTGGCGCCGACTCTGACGAGGCCGGAGGTGTACAGGTCCAAGATGAACTGCGCACAGCGCCGCCTATCCGCCATAAGATTGCGATCATTGTGAAGCTTGATCCCCTTGTCCGGCGCAGGCGTTCGGCGCAACAAATGCCCCTCCCAATGCGCCCACTGATCGTGCTCGAGGCCGCGACGGACGTCGCTGGGATCACAGCGCGCGCCCGGCCCCGGCAGGGAGAGGATCTCCCTCTGGTACTGGGCTGGTTGCTCGGGCTCGGTCACATAGCCCGGCTAGCGGCCGCACAGCTCCTGGCGGGCTGCCGCGGGCGAGCAGGGAGGTGGACCCGCCTGCTCGATGATGGACTGCATGAATTCCAGGCTGCGTTGCTGCCCAGCTGAAACTGAAAAATGTTCTCGGGCGCCGCCATGACCATGCAGGGCATTCAGGCTCTCGGCCGCGTCGGCGCCCCAGTTCGCCACGTGCATGCGGCGGCGCACTGGCGAGCGCGCCGACCTCGACAGCCCAGCGGGGCCGCCGTCAGTTCGCGCCGCCGCGAAGCCGCTAAGTGGCAGCAGCTCGCGGGGCGCGATCCCAGGTGACCGCGTCATTGGCCCCGGCCGGCCCCGCGGCCGGCCGCCTGATCCTTCCCCGTGCCCTTCTCCTGAATATTCCTGAGCTCGGCGGCCTGCTGCTGGATCTTCTTCTGGAGCTCCGCCTTGGACCCAGCGGCGCCGCTGCCGCCGCCTCGTGAGAGCATCCTCTCCTCCTTCGCCTTGCGGCGTTCCTTGAGGATCTGAGCCTCGCGATGCATCTCCAATTGATGTGGTCGACCAGCGCCGGCGCGACCATCACAAGCCCACGGGTCTCACCCGTGCCAAGGTAGAGGTAGCTACCCTCCATCAGGTCGTCACCCTGGACGGCCGCAAGGCGATCACGATGCCGCCAGTCGGCCATCTGGGCCTTCCGCATCAAGAGCTCGAAGGAGGCGAGCCCACCCAGGTTCAGCTGATCGAAGCTGAGGCCAAGCTCCGCCATGCGCATGGCGAGGTCGTGGTCTCCGACGCCCTCATCCGTGGCCTCCAGCCTGCACTCGTGGACCCACTTCGCGTGTCGGGCCCGAGGATGCTGGTCCTGGCGTGCTAGAAACTCCAGGCACCAGGCAGCCGTCCTCGGGCCCATGATGGGCCACTCAGCCCGCTCCGTGGTCGACACCAGGCAAGCGGCTTCGGTGAAGTGACGATGCCGACTGCCGTCGGGCCTGGTCTTGATGTCCAGCACCCGCGCATCGGTCTCCAGCTCCGGGCCAGGCGACGAGGGGTCCACGGCCTTCACCAGCACGGTGTCGGCGCCTCGAGTGGCGATGCCAACCTTCCCCACGACCAGGTATCCGTCGAAGTCATGGTGGCGCACCGCCTGCCTGAGCTCCGTCGGGTTCTCCCCTGCCAACACGTACCAGCTCAGCCCGTCGTTGGCGGTTAGCGGACCTGACCCTACCAGCATGCCTGGATAGAGCTCCTCCGCCGGGCTAGTTGCCGCTGCTTGCTGGAGTCGACCTCCACGAGGCCTTCCCCTTGATGCCCCTGGAGGGCTTCTCGCCACCCTGGAGGGACAGGCATCCTGGCCTCACCGCCTCCAGGGCTTCGCACACCTCGAGCGCGGTCGGCTCCCACTCGGCGCCGTATGCCGCACTCGCTGCCCTCCACCGGCGCCCAAACGCCGTCTCCGTCATCGGCGACCCGTCGTTTTTCAGAGCCACGAAGCCTGAGAGGTGGCCCTCCGACAGGATGTGTGGGTACACGTCCAGGTCTGGAGTGAGGGTGTACCACACGCGGTGTCCAGCGATCCCCATCGGACTCGGCGTCACCTCCAGCTCTGCTTCGCTCTCCGAGCTCAGGCATTCGCACAACAAGATCCGATCCTGCCAAGTACCGCCAACCTCCCACAAGAGGCGAACGCGACGCCCAGGTTGTAGATAGGACATGTCCGCCGAGGCAGCAGCACAGGGTCAAGCTCACGCCAGCGATGAACCCTGCAATGAGACAGAGGACGGCCAGCGATCGGATGCTCCCGAATGAGCCCACAGCCAGCGCGCAGTCGGAGGCCTCCTCAGCCAGCGGTCCCAGCCCTGGCCCAACCGAACCGAGTATGGCGATGGCGCCGCGCGCTGCTTTGCTCAGGAGCCCCAGGACTCCCATACAAGCTGGGATGTCGCTGCCGCCCGGAATACTTGAGCAAGGACGGCGATGGAACGGACCGTTCACATCTGCAGGCGGCTTGCGAGTGGGGCGTGCAAAGCTGTTTGGAAAACGAATCGATATATGTATACATGTATACATGTATGTGTGTATATATATATATAGACATGCAGATGCATGCGTGTCAGCGAGAGAGTGGAACAACACATCTGGCTCAGGGGTCTTGGGACTTCGCGCCCTGGCCGCGCGCTCCAGCCAGTCGAGACAGCGAGGGCGTTCCCAGGCGTTCTTCGCCCTCCCATGGCGTCCTACTCGCAAAGTTGCTGCTCGCAAAGGGCCTGGATCCACTGCGTCGAGGGCAAGCAAGCCTCAATGCATCGAACAGCAACTGGTTTTTAAACGATGGCGAGTCTGCAATTTGCAATTTGCGAGTAATGGAACGCGCTCGGTGAGAAGGGGCCTCTCGTTGCCACCGCTGACTCCGCCTCGAAAAACAAGTCAGAATGGACCCCTGGAGGATCCGGGGACCGATTTTGAGCCGATTTGGGCCCAGGCGGGACCCGCTGAGCAAGAATGGTTTAAGTGAAGATGACGCTGCATACAAATCACGCCTCGGAGCTCCGCGCGGCTTTTTTGGATCGGCGCTGGACTCCCTCCCTGGCGCGCGGAGCGTGCCAGGCAGCGCCAATCCAAAACATCCGCGCGGAGCTCCGAAAAATGATTGTCATGCCGTGTTGTCACGCCCCTGGACCACGCTCCCCCCCCCCATGATTTCCAGGGAGGCCCAAACGGCCTCTGAGGCTCCCGCTCCGAGGCCCAGAGGGCCCCAAGGGCTCCAGAACGGCGCGCAAAACTGGGGGGACCTTGGGCCAGGGGCACCTTTAGCAAAACCCCCGATGTCTTGTGCCTCAGAGGGTCTGCGCCGTCGCTGCCAGGGCGCCGTGGGCCGAAGCGCTGGCGTCCTCGTTGCGACGGAGGCAGCGATCGCGGGCGCACTGCGCGATCGCACGGCATCCCGAGCCGAGCCGACCGCGGAGAGCAGCGACCGCCGCGGTCGCACGCTTAGTAGAGGCGCTGAGAGGGCGACCCAACGTGCACCGGGTCCTGGTCGGCCGCTCATATTTAGGAGGCAGCCCCTGGGAGGTCTTTGTCAGAACGATTAGGGGCTGGTACACCCCATTCAATACCATCGCGAGCCGGATCAGGCCCGGGGATGAGCTCGATTGAGCCAGATTGGAAAACAAGCGCCGATGACCTTCTAGGAGTTGCATCCTACCAACTACCACCCTTCACGCCAGCTTCCCATTAGTTCCAACAACGAGCCATGACAATCAAAAACATATCGAAGACCAGGCTGGCACGCCTGCCTGCACAAGAGGGGTCAAGAATGCTGTTGCTCAGAGTGCACCCATTCACAACCACAAGCCTTCTCCCTGAGGGGCGGTAACTAGAGGGACATTCCCATTGCGCTGGCGCGCGCCCCTCAGAAAGAAACGCCAGCACGTGGACTTCACACAGCGAAAGCAAGCAGAAACCGGTGCCAAGTGTGACGCAAAGCTAAGCAGCTGGAAGCAAGCAGCGAATGGAACATGCAGTGGTAAGAAAGGGCGCACAAACGCAAACATGTGACGACGCATGGAAGCGTATTGACACGCTTGACACATATGGAAACAAGTTGGAGCAAGTGCAAGCAAGCGGAAAGAGCTAAATGCAAATGGAGGCAGATGGGGCCAAGTGCAGCCAAGATGAGGCAAGCCGCTGGCAAGGACGGGCTAACTTGCGACGGCGCAGGTATTCGTCGAGGGCCGACGAAGGTGACGGTCGACAGTCTGGCGAGACGACGAAGTAGGGGCCGACTGGTTGCGAATCCATTGGGCCGTTTAGTGAACACACAATTTGGAAGGACGCAGGCACACGAATCGAAAGTTGGCCCACACTCCACCCTTACAGTTGTATGAGTTCAAGCCGTACAGTCACAAGCGGTTCGAGGACTGTTTCCAAACATCCTCCCATACATGGGCAGGTGTAGAACGGTGCGCTCGCAGGCAACAGCCCTCCTCTCGGGCTTCCCCATGGACCACGGCCCACACATGCAGCAATGGACAATGGAGGCCGCATACAGCGAAGAACCTCCCGGCGTGCCTCGCGGCGGCGTCGCCCGAGGGCCCTCGGGCGCCCACCTTCCCCCGCCGCCCTGTCGCGGCTCTGGGCCCGTGCCCGAGCTCCCGCCGCGGGCGGCCGACAGCCTCCTCCGCCTGGGCCTGCCGCCCGAAGCACGCCTCGTGCGCCGCATCTCTGGGGGGGCCCCGCTGTCATGCAAGCACAGACCCCCCCCCCCGAGCCCTGAGAACAATCGCAACAAAGGTCTTTTCGCCATTTTCGGCCTCGGGCCCTCGCCAGGCCTCGAGGCCGTCAAACAAGGGCTCTGGGATGAAAAACGGGTTCCGGGGAACGGGTCGAGACCTCCGGGAGCCGACGTTCTGGAACAATCGTCACGTCGGGGGTCTAGGTCTCGCCACTTCCCAGAGGAAGCACCATTGCCTCAAGAGGGTGGAACGTCCGACGAAGCCTCATCAGGCTTCGATCCTGGAACCTCGATTTTTCCAAGAGCTGCTGTGACCCCCCTGGTGGTGACCTCCCTTGGCGCTGCTCGAAACGTGGCGTGCTCAGAATCGTAGCTCACCAGGTCGGGCAGTCGGGGGGGGGGGGCGTTCAGTCGAGCGAGGCAGGTGCGCACTGCGGGTTCGTGTTTCGTCGACCCCGGCGTTGGTTCCTGACATTGCGGGGATCGTTCAACCTTGAACGATCGGCCGTTTTCGAAGCGCCAGATCGTTCAGCATCGACCGATCTTGGGTCGCCAGCGGCGTTCAGCGTGGAATGCCTGCAGCGGGGTCGCCGCTAGTCGACACCACACGAACCCACCGCAGGCCCCTGGGCCGCATGTGGTGCCAACACACAGCGGTCTCCAGGCAAGGTCGCCGTCGCCAGCCAGAGCGACTCAGAGCCGGTGCTGCGCAGCACGGAGGAGGAAGGAGGTGCGCGGCG
Organism: Prorocentrum cordatum; assembly: GCA_963575745.1. NCBI lineage: Eukaryota > Dinophyceae > Prorocentrales > Prorocentraceae > Prorocentrum > Prorocentrum cordatum. The sequence continues at coordinate 106,113 of CAUYUJ010019814.1, forward strand.
GCGACGTGCGCAATGCAGGTGCAGATCTGGCCAGGGGCCCACATGTTCACGGATAGGGGCTACATTCCCCGACTCCGCATGCAACCCGTGCAGTGTCGTGTCGCGCCCGTCGATTCAGTGTAGCGCGCGGGTTGCGAAAGGTGGCAGCTTACATGAGGGGCCACATTTGCACGGGCGACGCACGTCAGACAGTCGAAAAAGCAAAGCGCTCACTTCGACTCGGCCCTATCTTGTAAGGGTAGAGGCCAGACAACACCCGAACATACCCTCCTGAGGCATAGACACAAGCAAGAATCGCCACTTTGAAACAACGTCGGCTGCTCTGTGGCTTCTGGACGTTGTTTTGTTTCTTTCGTCGTCTTCAGAAGCCTCTGGAGAATTTTGAAAAGCCTCTGGAGCCTCTTCTGTTTGGGCTATGCTGCTTATACGACATGTTCTTTCCCCAACTTTAACGTCTGCAATTGGGAACATACGAACGAAGATCCAACGACACTCCAAGAATCCCACACATGCGCCCCTGGGGGGCGGAAGCGGACAAAAAAAGCAGATGGGAAAACTGCGCCAGCCAGAACCTTCCGATGCCCTGAGAGATTCCGAACATAAATTCCCCTGGCAGAGGACCCAACCATATGCAGTTGTGAGTAACGCAATTATGAATATCTGCTTCGGTGGCGCTCCCTATGGGGCCACGAACCGCATGAGGGGTGCGCCGGATTGCGTGGCGGGGTACACAACACGAACGAAGACGATTGGTCTAATTACGAGAGGCTGAGAGAGGGTGAGTCTGAGCACGAGTGAGTCTGAGTGTGAATGAATCTGCGTGCGAGTGAATATCTTTGCATGAATGCGAGCATGGCCACGCCTCGTGTGTATGTGTGTATATAGATGTATGTATATATCTATATATATACATACATACATACATACACGGATGTGAATGGTTCACGAATGCCTGACCCTGAGTACTCGTGACGCTGAGCGTGGCCGCCGCAGGAAGCTTCCCCTGGAACCCCGACAACAACGCCCGCACGCCACAACGCCCATGTCGGCACGCTCCTCACGAGGATCGCGCCCGCTTCCTTCCCGTGTTTTTTCTCCCTCTTTGCCCGTGCACACCCATGCCCTGGGGCGGCGGCGCCATGCGAATTACGCCACTGCGACCTGAGGTGGAGCTCCCGATGGGACCACGAAACGTGTGAGGGGTGTGCCAAAATGGGGCGGCGGCGCCATGCGAACTGCGCCACTGGGACCTTAGGTGGAGCTCCCTGTGGGGCTACGAAACGTGTGAGGGGTGTGGGCGGTGGCGCCATGCAAAAATTCGCCACTGGGACCTGAGGTGGAGCTCTCTCTGGGGTGACGAATCGTGTGAGGGGTGTGCCAAAATGGGGCGGCGGCGCCATGCGAACTGCGCCACTGGGAATAGGTGGAGCTCCCTGTAGGGCCACGAAACGTGTGAAGAGTGTGCCAAAATGGGGCGGCGGCGCCATGCAAACTGCGCCACTGGGACCTTAGGTGGAGCTCCCAGTGGGGCCACGAAACGTGTGAGGGGTGTGCCAAAATGGGGCGGCGGCGCCATGCAAACCTGCGCCACTGGGACCTCAGGTGGAGCTCCCGATGGGGCCACGAAACGTGTGAGGGGTGTGCCAAAATGGGGCGGCGGCGCCATGCGAGCTGCGCCACTGGGACCTTAGTGTGAGGGGTGTGCCAAAATGGGGCGGCGCCGCCATGCGAACCGCGCCACTGGGACCTTAGGTGGAGCTCCCTATAGGGCCACGAAACGTGTGAGGGGTGTGCCAAAATGGGGCGGCGGCGCCATGCGAACTGCGCCACTGGGACCTTAGGTGGGGCTTGGGGCTCCTTATGGGGCCGCGAAACGCTTGATTGGGTGGGTGAAACGCAGGGAGGAGGGAGGAGGGCGGGAAAGAGGAAGGAACGCGTGGCGCTGTCTCTTCAAAACTAAGACCCAACGACACAGGATGGTTGGGAAGAAGAAAAGGTACAGAAAAACTGCGCCTTGCTATCCAGTTTGCCCGAATCGTCTTTGGCCCGAGTTTCGGTCACGCTCGCAAAACAGGCGGCTGAAAACGTACCAGAAACATGGTTTCTCCTCCAACAACGCACCGAACGCTGTACACACTTTCGACTCCAGCTCCGGCTGGGGCGGATAAAGTCTGCCCCCCACGACAGACGAAGGGCACCAAAAAGAGCTACCCGTGCCAATCAGTACCCAGGTGAGCACTCGAGGAGGAGGACGAGGGGGAGGAGGAAGCGAAGGGGCGAGGGCGCTGTGCGGGTAACCCCAGTGACCCAAACGGCAACTTCTATGATGCTGAAACACACACACACACACCAGAAAACGTACAGGACACACCGCGTCGAAAAGTTCAGCAAAACCTAAAAAAGCGGGCGGGCAGGGGAGCGACCAGAACCCGTCAGTCAAGAGACGACAGCGCCGCTTCCGCTCCCCGCGCCTCCTCCGACAGCGGCTATACGAGACGCGAAGGACCCCCCACCGTGCCTGCGCGAAACAATCGACCACGTGAAAACGAGAGGGAGAGCGAGAGAGACGGGAGCGGAACAAAAACAGCAAAGCGAAGACGATTAAGCAACCATGCAAAGAGGGCAATGTAAGAGGAGAACAAACCGCGGTCAATTTTCACTGAAGCGTAAATACAACGGATCCAAAAAGTAAAAAACAAACTGGCAGATCAAGCAGCACGAAACGCCCTGACCGTAGAGACCCATCAACGGGAGAACCTGCCTGGTCGCGTGCTCACCCCCTGCCACCCCCGACCCTGGCGGAGATCCCGCCCGCCGCGCCGGGATTCACAACACCGCCGTGCAAGCTCCGGGCCGCATCGCACCGCCGGGGCATCGGATCCGGATCGGATCGAGCCCGCCGTGGCGATCTGCACCGCGGTGTGCCGCGGTCCGCGTCGCCACGTCGGCGGCGGCAGCGGCACGCGACGGCCGCGGAGAAGCGCACGGCCTCGCCCGAGCCGCCGCAGCTGCGGCGGTGTGGCGAGGCGTACCCAGAGGTGGAGGAGGAAGAAGAGGAGGAGGAGGAGGAGGATGAGGACGAGGAGGAGGGGGAGGAGGAGGAGGAGGGGGGGGGATGAAGGAGGAGAACGGAGGACGAGGAGAGGAGGAGGAGGAGGAGGAGGAGGAGGAGGAGGGAAGAGGAGGGGAGGAGAGGAGGAGGAGGAGGGAGGAGGAGGAGGAGGAGGAGGAGGAGGAGGAGGAGGAGAGGAGGAGGAGAGAGGATGAAAGAGGGGTAGGACGACAAGGAGGAGGAGGAGGAGGAGGAGGAGGAGGAGGAGGAGGAGGAGGAGGGGATCAAGGAAGAGGAGGAGGAGGAGGAAGAGGGAGAGATCGAGACGGAGGAGGATCGAGGATCTAGGAAGGTCGAGAAGCATCGCCCACGGCGGCGCGGCAGCGGCACGGCGGCGGCGGCACGGCGGCGGCCGCGGGCGGGTCCAGCGCGGGCGCCGCGAGGCCCGTGCGCGCGCGGCCGCGCGGCGGCGGGAACGGCCCCGGCGCCACGGCGCCGGGCGCGGGCGGCGGGAGGCCAGGGCGGGCAGAGCCTCGGGACGGAGCCGCCCTCGGCCGATACGGGGCGCCCGGCAGGGGTGGGGCGGCAGCAGGAGTGACCCTGTGGCGCGGCCCCCTCCCCCAACGAAAAGAAAAATGAAGCCCCATCAGTGCAGAGCGCATCGGGGCCCAGAGCCAGCAACAAACAAACAGAAGCACTGGGTGCGGAAGGATGACCTGGACCGCTGCGAGTGACGCCGCTGCGCTGGACTTTCCTGGGACAGAAAAAGCGGCGCCAGTTGCACAAGAGGAACTCGACCACAAGAAACCTGTCACAAGATCGTCCATTGATTTTTGGTATGGGAACGTGTCACACTTCCCGTAGCAAAACCATCGACACCCAAGAAACCCAGGGCACCCTGGAGGCAACCAGGGTCTCCACTGCATGAATGAGAGTCCCCAACGAAGCGAGGCCACGTTCGCCAACCTGCTCTCCACAAGAGCTCAGAAACGATCACACAGCTCTGCGCATACAGGCGCCCAGCGAGGCACCCAGCGAGACGAGGCCGCCCGCCCCACTGATCTCACTAAACTTAGCGCATCGTGCGGGCACGATGTATGGCAATATGCAGTGCGTCTTGGACTTTCTTGGGAAGGGCGCCACAAGGCCGAGGCGTACTGGATATACATATGTATATATGAATATATACATACATATATACATGCATGCATGCATGTATGCACGCATGCATACATACATACATACCTGTATATATATATATATGTGTGTATGTACATCTCTATATGCATATACATAAATGTATCAGAATGAGGGGGCCGAACGGTCATTCATTGTCCCTGGGTGCGTGGCTAAAACTGGGATATGTGGTGAGGATTCTGCTAATTGCGTTGTTGTTGTTGTTGCTGTTGTTGTTTGTTGTCGTCGTACCCCCCGCGACCCCGCCCGCAACCCATCCGCGACCCACCCCGCGACACAGCCCGCGACCCACCCGCGACCCACCCCGCGACCCACCCGCGACCCACCCGCGACCCACCCCACGACCCGCTCGCGACCCATCCGCGACCCACCCGCGACCCACCCGCGACCCACCCGTGACCCGGCCCGCGACCCACCTGCGACCCACGTACATTGTTTAATGAAAAATCGGCGCCTGCGGCGGGCTCGTTGTATAGCTTGAAAAATGTTGCGCCTACGGCGGGCTTCCCAAGAGCCTCGCAGACTGCCGAAGTCCTCACCGCCCCCTCACTCTTATCCGCAAGTGCGGGGTGCTATACATATATATATGTGCATATGTGTATACATATACGTTTATATGTATATATACATATATATATATATACATATATATAACTACATCGAGCCTCTCAGGGGGGCAAATTTATCCATATCCAGTGCGCCTAGTTTTTTGGAGGAAGGGAGCCCGAAACTCCATACTGCAATGGATATGGACAGGAGTATTGTCCGCACATCGTTTTGGAGCACCGCAAGAAGTAAAAACGCTAGGAAAGCGAAGGAGACGGAGAGGTAGAGGAGGAGTGCGGAATCACAGCGAATGCTCAAAATCTCAAGGACGGGGTTCTGACACAAGAGGCTCGGAGACAACATCAGGTTCGTTGGTCCCGTTGTTTTTTTTTGCTATGGACCCCAACTTCCCCTCACACTGCCTCCCCCGAAACGTTTTCCCCCCTACGTGAAACTGTCCTGCGGGTTCACTTGTGACCCCAGCTACGTAATGTCCGCCAATGTGTCTTCTCCAGCATGTCCCCAACGCTTCAACTTCTCACATAAAGAACGTGCTGTGGCTTCTTTTTCTATATCCGGCCAGAGACGAGGATCTCTACGGGAATCAGGCCGATCCAAACCATGTTGGACCGATCCCAACCACTTGGAGCGGATCCCAACCACAGGAAGGAATCGTACATCCATTCTACAAGACGGAATACAACCGTATTACAACCACTGCAGAGCCTGTGCAGAACCTCTGAAGCGCGCCACCAGCGCCACCGAAGCGCTTCACCAGCGCCTCTGAAGCGCGTAACCAGCGCCTCCGAAGCGCATCACCAGCGCCTCCGAAGCGCTTCACAAGCGCCCCTCAAGGGCCCCCAGAGGGTTTCTGAAGCGCTTCTCATGAGATTGTGGAGGGCTCCCGGAGGGCTTCTGGAAAGCTTTTGGAGAGCTTCCGAAGCGCTTCCCATGAGCTTCTAGAGAGCTTATGAAGTGGTTATCGTGACCTGATGGAGAGTTTCTGAAGCGGTTCTCATAGCGCTTCCAATGAGCTTCTGAAGCACTTCTCACGATCCTCTGGAACGCTCCTGGGGCGCTTCTCATGAAATCCTGAAGCGCTTCCGAAGCGTCTCCGAGGCGCTTCTCATGAGCTACTGAAGAGCTTCTGCAACGCCTCCGAAGCGCTTCTGAAACGCCTCTGAAGCGACTCTGAAACGTTTCTCAGGCGCTTCTGAAACGCCGTTGAAGCGCTCCAGAAGCTCTTCTTGCGCGCCTCTGAAGCTCTTCCCAGGAGCTTTCAGGGATCTTCTAACCATATTTTATATCAGCGTTACGAAAGTCCCGGCGTTACGAAAGTTACGAAAGTTGCGTTGGCAAGACAAAACCCCGCCCAACGACGTGTCTAAAACCGTGTGTTCTCACGACGGGATGTTAAACTACCTTGTACTATCTGTATAATATCTATGTATATATACATATACGGGACAGGGGTCAGCCTTCGCCCGCCAGCTCGCGCGGAAGCAACGGACGAAAACTGCATCAGCTTGGCGCCCCCATCAATCATTACGAACTTTTGTAATGTCGTAGTAAGGAGCTTGTGACGAGCAGATG
>CAUYUJ010019814.1:117755-127755 GCA_963575745.1 Prorocentrum cordatum
ACTACTACTACTAATAATAATATTAATAATACTACTACTACTACTACTACTACTACTACTACTACTACTACTACTACTACTACGACTACTACTAGTACTACTACTACTACTGCTGCTACTACTACTACTACTACTACTACTACTACTACTACTACTACTACTACTACTACTACTACTACCTACTACTACTACTACTACTACTACTACTACTACTAATAATAATAATAATGATAATAATAATGGGACCGTGTTTTTTCCAGCGGAGAAGATCTGCTACTATCTGACAGGGTTACAACACACAGCTGGGACGACGTGAGATCGTTAGAATCACACGTCCAAGGCATTCTGCAAAGCATTGAAGAAAGGGATGGGAGAACATTGTTCGAAAGGGCGGGTGCCTTTTGACGCTTGAGCCCGAGCGGTTGCGATGAGCAACGCGGGGGGCCAAGCCTGGACACGACACCCGAAAAACCTTTCTCATCATTCCCGTGCACGCACTAACATAATGAGACCGTGTTTTTCCAGCGGAGAAGATCTGCTACTATCTGACAGGGTTACAACACACAGCTGGGACGACGTGAGATCGTTAGAATCAAACGTCCAAGGCATTCCAAACATCCCGAATTGAAAAGGGTTCACAGGGGCGAAGGAGGGGAAGAGAGGAGGGGAAAAGCGAAAGCACTTAAGGCCAGAGCCTTATTGGGCCCCAGTACGCACGGGGCCGCCCGAGTTGTACGAGCAGGAGGCGTGCTTTTTAGCAGCGAGAGACTTACCTAGAGCAGTGGCCAGGCGAGAGGGGTAAGGCTGGGCAATAGAGGTCCACAACACATTCTGGTCATTGCGCCCACTCAGCTCGATATGACGGCGGAGAGTGCGAGAGCACATACCAGCTTTTCCAGTGCACACTCTGTCCAGGGGGCAGGTGTCTTCAGGGTCCATGTTGCCGCAGACCAGCCATGTCCTTTTTCGCCGCGGCGTTCCCCATTGACAGAAATCTGTAAGTCGCCATTCAGCGCGTGCCTGACTGCACAGAGCAAGTATCTATGGGATGAACCACAGGCGGGACGTTGACGGATTTTCAAGTATCCAAGGAATCTTATAACGATTGAGATGTCTAAGAATGCGAAGTACAGCCCGAATTATCCTGTTACCAGTCTCGAGTGAGGCTCGGTCACGATCGGTAGCATCAGTAAGGTCGGTCCCCCACGGTTGGGTGCGTGAACGTATCTGAAAGGTCCTATCCCGAGCGATAGTCAGCGAGGTGCACGGGAGGGCAATCATGGCGGCGAAGACCTTGCCGTCACGGATGTCCGAGAGCAGCAGCCTGAGCACAACCGGGTCGGTGATGTCATGGTTGGGACCGTGGATGATGTCCCAGGCCTTGGCGGAGAACCCCAGTTGCATCACCGCTCGAGCAACCTTGCCCGAGCCGGAGAACAGGTCGGCCATGTAGGTGCCATCCCTGGCTAGCCGCGGACGGGCGGTGGCTTTGGGGCGCGCTCGGGCGACCAGAGGAACTCGACGAGCTGGTCCTCGCACAGGCGCATGTGCGCCTGTATGTCGGCAGGAAGCTCGTTCCAGAAGCTTCCGAGGCGGGCGCTCTTCTCGTAGCGAACGAGGCTCTTCCAGCTCTTCCACCTTCCGCGCTTCTGACACTCCTCCTGGCTGCGGTCCGGCTTGAGGCGATCTATCGACGGCCCTGAGTGTCTCATCTGGTAGGGTACAAGGTGCGGCATGCCCAGCATCTTGGCCACAGTCTTGAACTCCGCCAAGAAGGTGAGATAGTCGAAGGACCACAGCCGGCCGCCCTTGTCCTTCAAGGCCTGGAGGAAGTCGTGCACCCACGGCAGCATGTAGGCTGAGTCGATGATCAGCGAGTCGTCCGCATCCCCCGTCTTGCTCCTTTTCTCCCCCTCCGAAGGATGCAAAAGGAGGCTCCAGTACTGCGACACAGGCGAGGCTGGAGCCACCAGGTTGTCCGAGGTAAGGTTGAGGAGCTCCGAGGGCCTGAGGTAACAGCTGACTCCGATCATCACGGCGAGCCCCATGGCCAGCATGCCCCGCCTTGCGAACTCCACCGCGATGTTACACCAGACCGGCAGGGGAGCGGGCTTGCGGGAGCGCCCTGGAGTCAGGCGCCTCCATCCCTTCAGGCAACGCCAGGCTCTTGGCATCTTGCTGATACCAACTCTCGAGAACTCGGGTGAGCGGGCCATCACTGCGGCGAGGAGCTTCTCGCCCCTGAAAGCCTGCTCGCCCCGGAAGAACATGTGGTTCATGTACTCTACCATGGCGGCGTCGATGAGCGCGGACGTGGTGGTGCGCAGCTGCCGCAGGTAGGCAAAGTCCACGAACCCCTGCAGCTCCATGACGTACTGGCGCTGCGTGCGCACCGAGACAGCCATCTCCTCCAGCACCGACGACTGCGGCGGCAGGGTCTCGGCTAGTTGCAGGTACCTGCGCGCGCGCCGATCGGCACGCAGGGTGCGGACCCGCTGCTGAGATGACCTGCCGTCGGCTCCCCTCTCCATCTCGTCGGCCGTAGTAGTGCCATCGCTGTCCACGTCGGCGGCCGCGGCGGTGGCAGCGGCCGTGACTGCTGCTGTAGCCCACGCGGGCCCCTTGGCCGCTAGCGTCTCCAGAGACCCTTTGGCCAGGGGCACCTCCCCAGCTTCCAGCTTCGAGCGAATCTCCGGTCGCGGGAGGGTACGTGTCCTCGATGGCCCCGGGGTCGCTGAAGGCGGACAGGAAGTCGCCATCGGATGCGTGCTGGTCGTCGTGCGCCGGCTCTTCTGGCCCGCGATGTTGTGACTCGGCGCCTCCAGGGTGCGGGTCCGCTTCATGGCAGTCGTGGAATACGGTGCAGGCGAAAGGATCAGGGGTGTCGAGCGATCCTGGATCTTGAGCCACGACGTCGTCGGATCGAGGTAGATCCGCAGGCTGAGGCAGGACGTCACCGGGTCCGTGTCCATCAGCCACCAGGCGAGTGAGATCCTTCGTGGAGTCGTAGTTGGGGTCGTAGATACGGGACCCAGCGTCGCTACTATTGAGCTCTGAGGGATGCCACCTGAACCCAAATCGAACCCCTCGGGCCAGAGCGTAGGCCGCGATTCGTCTGATCTGCACCAAGAGCCCGAAGCTGCGGGCCCGAAATCTTTCACAAGCTAATATCACCGACATATTATCTCCCAATAACAATACTCTGCAGAATCCACCTGGAACACAATTACAAACTCTTGCGACAGCTTTGACCAGGACGCGGGCCTCAAGAATCAGGATATCCTCGGAGTAGGCCCACTTGCCATGCAGAATCAAGCGCCACCGATCCCCGTGGAGGAGGGCCCCAGGAATCTCAGGGAAGTCCTTACGCATCTCCCAGGCACCCGCCTCCCGAACGTCCGAGGGGTCACGCTCCTTCTCGTCGTCGACCTGCCATCGAGCGGTGGTGGGTGAGTAGACAAACCCCGCGGCAGCGAGGGCACTGGCCCGAGCCGGCAACCCTCCGAGACGACGGAAACGAGATCGTTCGAGGATCCTGCCTTGCTTTTTCACCGTCGACACTCCGAACTCGGAGCTGGCAATCCCCCAGCCGCACGGGCTGGCGTCCACGGACAGTACCTGCGCGAGCCACGGCCGATCCCACTCGGAGCGAAGGAGCGGCATCAGCCCGAGGAAACACTCGAGCTCCTGCCGTGCGGAGTCCCACACGTCGCTCTTGGCCCAGTACCGCTCGCGGATGAAGGTGTAGACGGTGTGCCACACGGACAGGGTTTCCCGGCACATCAAGCCGACGAATGTACAGTGGCCAAGCAAAACTTCGAGCTCTCGCCCTGCCAGGCGACGCAGGGAGAGGGCCCACCGGAGGGCCAGTCTGACCTTCCAGTAGCGCCGGTGGTTGACGAGGGTCTGGTGCTTCTGGCCATCGAGCGTCACTCCCAGCGCCTCGGCGGTGTCGGAGTCCACCGAGATGTCATGCATGATGAGGCCCGCGGCGTCGAAGGCCGCGATGGTGTCCGCCAGAGCCCCCTTGACGTAGGAGGCGTCGAGCGACAAGAGCCCCACATTGTCGACGTAGACGTAGTGCCAGGAGGAGGTCGGGGACAGCACGATAGGGGGCCCCCGATCGGTAGCCGCACAGCTCGACGTGACCGCGGGGACCCGTTCCACCAGGCCGAGGTTGGCCACCTGGGCGAAGTAGAGCGACCACGTCCAGCCCATGGGCAGCGCGAGGGCGCAAGGCCAGAGGTAGTCGTCGGCGCGCACAGGCACCCCCTCCACCACCTGCCCGACGATGCCGAACTCCTTGGCCAGGCCGCCTGGGTAGCAGAAGTACTTGGAGAGGTGGTTGCCGAACATCATGCGGTGAAAGCAGTCCTTCACGTCAGCTTTGCCCAGGAAGATGGGTAACGTGCCGGTCTGCTCCGCGTCGCACTCGATACGGCCCAGCCCCTCAGTAGACAACAGCTCCACCCCAGGAGGGGTCACGAAACGTTGATTAGAGCGACGGCAGTCGAGCGCCATCCTCATGGAGGCACGCTCCTTCTTCCACACGAAGAAAACACCTACGAACTCCTTGGGATCGCGGGTGAAGCCCACCAAGCCTTTCCGCTTCAGGTCCTTCACGAAGGTGGAGTATCGGCGGCGGCTATTGGCGAGCAGGGGGTCGGTGTAGGTCTTGATTTCGCCATTCGTCTCACGGTCAAGCTGGACCTCAGCATCAGTCCTGATCATCTGCTCCTCTGCCTCTACCAGATACTCGAGGGCGCGCCCCGTGACCAGGGTTCCCACAGCCGGGGCCGTCGAGACGTCGCAGGGAAGAGAAACCGCGCCCCGTTGGTAGGGTGCCGGGGTAGTGTAGGCCGTCTCGGTGTCGTAGACCCCGCGGCCTCGAAGTAGCCCCTGAAAGGCCTCCTTCGGAGAGAGGTCGGAGGGTGGATCCATGTAGATCTGGACCCCCTGGGCGATTCGCACCAGCACCTCCTGTTGAAGTCGAAAACGGCATGGATGGACGTCACCTTGAGCACGACGGGCGGCCTCACGATGTCCAGCGCCCCACAACCAATTAAGCGAACGCACACACTGCCGCCAGTCCCTCACGAACCGGCGTTGGGCACGCCCCTGAAGGTGGATCCAGAAGTCCGCGACGAGGCTGGGGTCGTCGGGCAACGGGAAGATCTCAGCGGATCCACGTGCAAGCCCAGGTAGGCGAACGGCGGAGGTTGGGCCAGTCCCGCCGCCGAGGGTCATATCACTCATTGGTTCTCCGCCGCGGCAGCGGCGCCTTTGCCTCCCTTCGGGGCACCACGGCCCGGTCCTTTGGAGGGCTGGCCCGCCGCGGCGGCGACAGGTGCTCCGCGCCCAGCGGCGGGAAGACCGCCAGCCGCGACGGCGTCGGCAGCGATCGGAAGGTTGCGGGCTCGGACCCGCATGGACTCGACCTCGGCCTCGTCCTTGGCCCTCTTGGCCACGTAGTGCTTCAGCTCGGGCGCGACCGTGTCCACTGCAGAACCCACACCGGAGTAGAGCCTCGCGTTGGCCCACTGCGGTCGGGAAGGGTCGCCCGAGTAAGCGTCCACGATACTCTGGATGCGGCGCGCTATGATCTCGAAGCTGACCAGCGACGGCATGTTGAGCTGGTCGTAGGTGCCTCCCACGTAGATGACCTCGCAGAGGACGGAGAGCTCGTGCATGACACGCTCGCCCGGCCCCAGGTTCTTCGAGCGGGACCAGAGGTCGAGCCACATCCTGATGTTGCCACCGTGCCGATCAGAATGCCTGAGAATATACATCACGCTAGACGGCCCCTCCACAGGGCTGTCGGTCCACACCGTGGGGTAGCTCTCCATGACCACGTTACGCCACGACTTGAATCGGACGTTCATGGCGTCAGTGTCCACCCACAGGGTGCGAACGTCACCCGGCTCGGTGGCATCCACGGGGGCGGTCGGCTTGGCCGCCTCGCCGTGAGAGGGCGAGTGGCTCGGCACGATCCCGACACGCCGCCCGAAGTCCGTGGGCGTGCCGTCGGCGTCGCGGATCGCCACCTCGTAGGCCGAGGTCTTCATGGACGCGTAGTCGCCCACTTCCGCCTCGGGAACGCTCTGCACCGGCACCGTCACGCCGTTGATGTCGGCGACGCCGCGGTCACCCAGCCTGATCATGGCGGATGCGTGCGGCACAGGGGTACCCAACTCCCAGACCAGACCAGGCTCGCTCACGAGCCAGCGATGTCGCTCGCCGTCGGCGGCCAGCACGTCGCCGCCCGCATCCTCAGCGCCGCCACGGGACTCGGCGGCCACAGCGCCCGCATCGGCGACAGGTGGGTTGCCTTCCTTGCCGGCGCGCCTCACCTGCTTGCCCTGGAGGCGGTGGCGAAGGAGTGGGTGCTGGCGGCCATCCTCCGACAAGAAGTAGGTCGGGTCCGACGGCACGCAGCGGTCAGGCTCGGACTCCCGCAAGGATGCCACCTCGGCGCGGGCCTCGGCGATGAGCCCGCGTAGCTCGTCGTCCGTCGGGAACCTCGCAAACTGCACGACCTTGGCCCCGTCGTCTGGCAGAGACCTCGGCGGCTGACCCGCCGTCATGAGGTACACCTTGTCCCAGTCCTTCTCTTCCTCCACGTACAGGTCGCCGCCGCCCGTGTACACGATCCACGATCCCTCGTGACACGGCCACACGATGACGCGCTCGTGCCTGAACCCAGGGTCAGTGACGAACGACACGAGCAGCTGCGTCCCCGGCACCCAGTCTTGCTCCATTGTGGATCACACGGCGATGCGTCGAGTCGGGCCGTGCAGCACGGCGACAGCAATACAGCACGAAGATGACCTCGAAAATCCCGAACCCCAGGCAGCCGGCGAGGGCGAGGTCGGGCGAGACCGCGAGGCCTCCCAGCCACGGCCACACCACCTCGATCGCCGCGGCTCCGTCGGGCGCGAGCCGCACCGAGGCCCCCAGCGGGGGCGGGGCAGCGGCTCGGGCGCCGCCGACGACGGGCAGGTGCAGGAGCAGGAGCAGTCCCACGGCGGGGGCTCCCAGCACCAGTCGACGGCCGCCGCGCGGCCTGGGCCTGCCGGCGCGGAGCGGCCAGCAGCGGAGCCGGCCAGCCAGCCGGAGAGCGAGGGGGCTATCACGGCGACCCAGGCGAAAAGTGCTACCTGGGAAGGCGTGACGGCCATCGAGCGACAAACCCGTGCCTTTTGACGCTTGAGCCCGAGCGGTTGCGATGAGCAACGCGGGGGGCCAAGCCTGGACACGACACCCGAAAAACCTTTCTCATCATTCCCGTGCACGCACTAACATACTACTACTACTACTACTACTACTACTACTACTACTACTACTACTACTACTACTACTACTACTACTACTACTACTACTACTACTACTACTACTACTACTACTACTACTACTACTACTACTACTACTACTACTACTACTACTACTACTACTACTACTACTACTACTACTACTACTACTACTACTACTACTACTACTACTACTACTACTACTACTACTACTACTACTACTACTACTACTACTACTACTACTACTACTACTACTACTACTACTACTACTACTACTACTACTACTACTACTACTACTACTACTACTACTACTACTACTACTACTACTACTACTACTACTACTACTACTACTACTACTACTACTACTACTGCTACTACTATCACTACTACTACGACGACGACGACGACTACGATGAGCCCACGGCAGCCCAATCATTCCCGCCTCTGCTTATCAAAACTAAGTGTCAGCTAGCGAAAACATCCCAACCACATCGATCCGATCGCAAAGGTTGGAACCCGCCCAAGGTGGTGGCCATCCAGCCCAAGTGGTTGTGATCGGCCCCGGTCGCGGATCTCTACGCGATGCTTCTGAAAACGCGCTTGGTTTCATTCAGATGCCCTCCTGCTCTTGGCCTCCTGCTCCTCCTCCTCCTCCTCCTCCTCCTCCTCCTCCTCCTCCTCCTCCTCCTCCTCCTCCTCCGTAATAAGCCTATCGTGGTCGGCGTGCCGAGGCGCAGTCCAACGATTTTCGCGTCTAGACGACATCACACGGCGATTTCTCGGACGCCAGAAGGCAGTTCTCCTCCAGACAACGCCCACCATGGGCCTCTCACGGCGTGCCCCCCCCCCCCGAGATCTCGGCCCATCCTCGAGTCTGAGACAAGCCTCCAACGGCCCACCGCGGCAAGCAAGCTGACGCCCCGATTGCGCTTGGACGACGGAAGCCTGTGCCCTGTAACGCCCGCGCCGCTGCGACGCGCCGCCAAGGGTCCGCAACCGCCACCGACCACGCTGGCGACGACAGTGGGACGACCAACAAGGGATCGAGTGACGCTTCCTTGCGGATACCTCCTGAGGCTTGTTCCGACTAGGAATAGGTCGGGCCTGTCCTCCTACAGGCGAACCTTGGAGGAAAAACAATAACAAAATTAGCCTGGCGAAGGACCCAACCATATGCAGTTGAGAGTACCGCAATTGTGAATATCTTCTTCGGTGGCGCTCCCTATGGGGCCACGAGCCGTATGGGGGGTGTGCCGAAATGCGCGGCAGTGTACACAACACGAACGAAGACGATAGGTCCGAATATGAAAGCTTGAGCGCGTGCGAGTCGGATCGCGAACGAGTCTGATTATGAATGAATCTGCGCGCGATTGATTCTATTCGCATGAATGCATGCATGGATACGCCCAGTGTAAATGTATGTATACGACTGTGAACAATTTGGGTCTGCGTGACTCTCGGTACTCGTGACTCTGAGCGTCGCCTCTGCAGGGGGCTTCCCTGGGAACCCCGACGGCAGCGCCCGCGCGCCGCGACGCCCATGTCGGCACGCCACACACCTGGTGTGCGGGACGCATGCGGACGGCAGCACTGGGGCCTTCGGTGGAGCTCCCTGTGGGGCCACGAAACGTGTGAGGGGTGTGCCGAAATGGGTGTGCGGGACGCATGCGGACGGCAGCCATGGGGCCTTCGGTGGAGCTCCCTATGGGGCCACGAAACGTGTGAGGGGTGTGCCGAAATGGGTGTGCGGGACGCATGCGGACGGCAGCACTGGGGCCTTCGGTGGAGCTCCCTGTGGGGCCACGAAACGTGTGAGGGGTGTGCCGAAATGGGTGTGCGGGACGCATGCGGACGGCAGCACTGGGGCCTTCGGTGGAGCTCCCTGTGGGGCCACGAAACGTGTGAGGGGTGTGCCGAAATGGGTGTGCGGGACGCATGCGGACGGCAGCCATGGGGCCTTCGGTGGAGCTCCCTATGGGGCCACGAAACGTGTGAGGGGTGTGCCGAAATGGGTGTGCGGGACGCATGCGGACGGCAGCACTGGGGCCTTCGGTGGAGCTCCCTGTGGGGCCACGAAACGTGTGAGGGGTGTGCCGAAATGGGTGTGCGGGACGCATGCGGACGGCAGCCATGGGGCCTTCGGTGGAGCTCCCTATGGGGCCACGAAACGTGTGAGGGGTGTGCCGAAATGGGTGTGCGGGACGCATGCGGACGGCAGCACTGGGGCCTTCGGTGGAGCTCCCTGTGGGGCCACGAAACGTGTGAGGGGTGTGCCGAAATGGGTGTGCGGGACGCATGCGGACGGCAGCCATGGGGCCTTCGGTGGAGCTCCCTGTGGGGCCACGAAACGTGTGCCGAAAGGGGTGAGGGGTGTGCGAAACGTGTGAAATGGGTGTGCGGGACGCATGCGGACGGCAGCACTGGGGCCTTCGGTGGAGCTCCCTATGGGGCCACGAAACGTGTGAGGGGTGTGCCGAAATGGGTGTGCGACGCATGCGGCGGCAGCACTGGGGCCTTCGGTGGAGCTCCCTATGGGGCCACGAAACGTGTGAGGGGTGTGCCGAAATGGGTGTGCGGGACGCATGCGGACGGCAGCACTGGGGCCTTCGGTGGAGCTCCCTGTGGGGCCACGAAACGTGTGAGGGGTGTGCCGAAATGGGTGTGCGGGACGCATGCGGACGGCAGCACTGGGG
>CAUYUJ010019814.1:132755-170347 GCA_963575745.1 Prorocentrum cordatum
ACACAGATCGGCCCAAGGGCCTCAGCCCCAAAACGGCCCAACAGGGCGCCAAAATGGCCCGAGAGGCGACCGAGACGGACCAAGATGCCCAAATGACGGCCCCAAGAGGGGGCCCAGATGGGAAACCCAAGCGAACATTCCGAGCCATCGGCCCCGAGGGGCCCCCAGGAGGGCCCAAGAGGCCCGCAAGAGGCCTGGAAGAGGCCTCAAACGGCCCTCAAGAGGCCCCCAAGAGGCCCCCAAGAGACCCCCAAGAGGCCCCCAAGAGGCCCCAAAGCTGCCCCCAAGAGGCCCCTGAGAGCGCTCTGGAGTGACCCCAAGAAGCATCACTGAGAACTCTGACCCGCAACCCACGCACGGTGTCGAGATGGGCTGAAGGCCACTAGATCCGCCGCCCCCTGTTGGCTTGCCACAGGGGTGCTCGGCGTGCCTGATGTTCTGAAAAGGTCTTTGGTTTTCTAAAGACTCCCCCTGTGGCTTCAGCACAGCGCGCCGGCCACCAGGAAAGGGTGGTTGCCAAGGATTTTCCTGCTCCAGGTGGCTCCAAGATGGCCCACGATGGCCTCCAAGACGGCCCCCGAGTTCGCCCAAGATGGTCCAAGAGGGTCAAAGATGCCTTCAAGTTCGCCCAAGAAGCCTCACAGACGGCCCAAGACGGCCTAAGACGGCCCAAGAGTCCCCCAAGAGGCCTTGAAGACGGCTCAAAAGGCCTCTCAGAGGTCCTCCAGGAGGGCCCGAAGAGGCCAAACTCATTGAGTGTCCTCACGTTTTTGAAAGATGTTGCCTTTTGCTACTTTTCGGCCTTCCGACGGCCCAAGACTGCCCAAGAGGCCCCCAAGATCGCCCAAAAATTGTCTCAAAGGCCTCGAAGATGGCCCCAGGACGGCACACGAGGCCTCCAAGACGGCACCAAGAGGGCCCCAAGACGGCCCAAGAGGCCTCCAAGACGGAATCCGATGGCGTCAGACGAGCCAGGAACGCCCTAACGGCCAAAGCGGCTCCCAGCAAGCCCCCAAAGGCTCCCAAGAGGCCCAAAGAGGCCCTCAAGAGGCCTCCAAGAAGTCCCCAGGAAGCACCAAGGAGACCCAAGTGCCCCAAGAGGCTTCCAAGAGACGTTCTCCTCCTTCTTCTCCTCCTCCTCCTTCCTCATTCCTCCTTCTCCTGCTTCTACTCCGTCGTCCTTCTCCACATTCTCCGAATTCCTCACGTGTTCGCCGAAAGGTTCCAACGACAGCTCGGGGAACACATGGTCTGGTAGCTCTAGCCCAACTTTCGGCCACATGGCGCTTCCAAACATGCAGGAGGCGGCGGTGATTCGCCGTAAGCGTCTTCGATAATTTTGGGGGGAAGCATCGAACTGGAATCGGCGGTGCATCGCCGAAGATCGGCGATGAGCCAGCGACGGCAAATCCGCACGTTCCCGGGCGGGGTGGGCGACGCACCGGGGCCCATCGGCGATGAGCGGACGATTGGGGTCGACGCTCTCTCCCATCCATGGGCCTACCTCCCTGAGATTGAACGTGCCCAACGTCACGAACAGACTGCAAGATCGTAAGACATCACGACCGGCGCCCTGGACCCAACCTTTCAGCTGCGCTCTTCGAGCCGGGTCGATCCGTGAGGGCCCCGCAGCCCAGAGTCTGGCGAAAACGTCCGGTGCGCAGCGACGGCCACGCCCAGATCTCCGGGATCCGCTCGTGGCGTGGCCCACGAGCGGCGCGCACATCCGTGGCCGCGCCCAGCGCTCCCCCACCGCCGCAGCCGTCTGCCTCAGAGGCCCCACCGTGCCAGCAGCACGCCTGTCGCACTGTGCACGCCCCGAATCCAGGAGAGAAGTCGTTTTGGGGGCCTCGGCCCGCGAGGCCGCGGAGACAGACGATGCTCCCGCCCACGGGTCGCCCCTGACGGCGCCCAGCGGCGACGCGCGCGGGAGCTGGCGAGGGCCTCGGCGGCGGCGGCGGCGGATGGCGCGCGCACCCGACCCCCCTGGCCAAAAGGTCGCGCGGCCACTCTTCTGGGCCTCCTCGGTCGCGGCGCCTCGGAGGGCTCTTTTTTGGGGGGGAGGGCATCGTGTGACATCAGGGGTTCTTCGGGGAACCTCGGGGGTCCCTCGGAGGTCCCTCGGGTCCCTCGGGGTAACTACCTCGGGGGCCCTCGGGGGTCCCTCGGGGGACCTCTGGATCTCTCGGAGCCCTCCGGGGATCTCGGGAGTGAGGTCCTCCAGGGGTCCTTGGGGGGCCTCGGGGGTCCTCGGGAGTTGCTCGGATGGCCTCGAGGCACCTCGATCGAGGCCCAGGCGGCGTGAAAACACACCGGGTGGCGTCGTCGCCCAGTTTCGGGCCCTGGGACCTTCGCAGATCGAACTGGCTTCACGGATCCCCGAATCTCGGCCGAGAGCTCTGCCCATCGCGTGTCACGACGTCGGCATTTTCCACGACGTCCGCCCGCAAGTCTGTCTCGAGGCTGTCGTCAGTCGTCCTGGCGCTAAAAGTCCTCTGTCAAGAGCGCCAGCCCTGTATGGAGGGCGGGAATCATGGCCTGGAGCTTCGGCCGCCTGCGTAAAATCCAGAAGCCTCCATTGACGCAGGAGGGGAACGTGGCACCACGCCTCCCCTCCATTCCCCTCTCCTCTCCCCTCTCCCCTCCCCCCGCGCTCCCCGACCCCCGAACGCTCATTGCTGCGAGAGGCGACAGTATTCCTGACGCGGGGCCGGTCGCTTAAAATTCGCCACAGCAGCTGTGGCAGCGGCTCCCGCAAGACTATGAGGGAAACCCTGGAGGCCTCGCGTGGCGGTGTGAGACCCCGTGTGCGTAGAGTCCACGTCGGTTTGACACTGGATATACGCAAAATTCCAGTCGGACTTGCGTCGGAGCATCGCCGCGCGAACGTCGGTCGTCCCATAGCTGACGTGGCGGACGTGTGGAGTAGAGAATACAGCTATTGCGCGCCGCGCGAGGTCTACAGGTCTTCCCTCAAAAACAATGTCGTATCAGCCGTCCCTGCCCCCGCCCCCGCCGCCGGCAGGCCTATCGTGGCTGATGCGCATGAGCTCCGAACGGAGCACGGCGTTCTCGTGCTCCAGCGAGGCGATGCGGCTGGCGATCGTCTGCTGCTCGCGGTAGGCGAGACAGGCGAGCACGTGCGCCGGAACGGGCGGCCCAAGCAGCTCCTCGGGCTCTCGGAGCAGCTGCAGAGGCAGCTGCCTCAGCAGCTGCACTGCCGCGTCCTCGGCCTCGGCCCACTCGCTGCCGTGCAGCAGGTTCACCTTGGCATCGGTAAGCCACTCCCGCAGAGTCCTCACGACATCCTCAATCAGCTCCACTTCCACCGAGTGCCACGCGAGCACGGGCCAAATCTGCCGAGCCAGCGACCACACGCTCCCAGGGCTCTGCTCCACCATCGCCGCCAGGTCCGAGAGCGCTCGCCTGGCTGCAAGCGTCAAGCAAGCAGCGTTATGCGTCCGCACCTCTCTGAGAAGGCACAAAGGAAATCGCACATCGGGCAATCCTCCCGATGGCTGGAACAGCACCCGGAACAGCAGTCGCGCCGTTTCGCTCACCTCCTGCGTGTTGGGCTCCGCGCCCGCTACCGCACGCACCAGAGCAGCGCGCAGCTCCGGCACAGCGTAGTCAAAGCAAGTGCCCCACTCCGATCCGCGCTCTGACCCGTGGCTCTCTGTCGCGATCTGCTGCAGCACCCTCTCCAGCATCGTCCTGAGGCTTTGCCTGCCGCCGTGGCCTCCGGACCTCCCAAAGCCTAGGGCACCCAGGAGCGTCCACATTCTCCCTGGCGGGCCACAACATCATCAAGACCAGCCTGTCCGACTGGCCTGGTCAGGTTCCGTCTGGATGCTCCTGGGCGCCCTTTGGATTGATGGTCCAGGGGACGCGCGCCTGTCGCTCACCACCCCTGTCAGGATGACGTCGGCGGCGTCAGCGCTGCCCTCACGACTCTCGCAGGCTCCCCACGAGGACAGCACCCGGCCTTAGCTGCCCCGAAACGCAACCCGAAGCGTGTTGACACTGAGCTCAACACGTAGACCGAAAACGTAGGTCTGGCGCGAAAGGTTCGCCAAAACGTGGCCCAACACGCTGAACCAACACGCACTGTGTTTACACGGACGTTTTGAATACGGCACGTGTTGCGTTTCTAGACGTGCGTATTAGGGCAGATAGGAAGAAACCAAACAGGTACCGATGCCGCTACTCCACGGACCTCTCCTGGGGTGCGTTCTGACCACCGTTTCGAGGCGACTTCCAGCGGTGGCGACGAGGGCCTCCCAGGAGGCCCAAAAGCAGGAAAGCGAGGGAAGGATATAGCGCCATGGGCATCTCTCTTCCTCCTACGAAGCTGAGCATCCGGCTCAGCACCACCGCGGCTGCCGCTGGCGGCACCAGGGGCCTGGCGAGGGTGTCGAGCCCCAACGGTGCTGCGCCAGCCTCACCCGTGCCCCGGGCGCCGCCGGCGCCGAAGAGGCCACGCGTGCAGGCCTCGTGCGAGGCGGCCTGCGCCGGGTCTGGCGCGCTGGCGATGCCCCGCTCGAAGATGTCCACGGCGAGCCGCGTGCCCGCGAAGACCTCGTCCTCGAGCTCCGGGCTCCCATCCATCTGGCCCGCTGCTACCCAGAAAACTTACACGCAACACGTAGCGTATTGATACGGAGCTCGACACGTAGACTGGACACGTACGTCTTGAACACGGACGTTTTGAACACGGCACGTGTTACGTTTCAAAACGTGCGTATCAGAGCAGCTAAGCAGAGGAAAAGGTACCCAGACCACTAGCCTCTGCCCGTCTTGCCCTTCCTGGGGCCTCCTTGGAGCCCCTCGTCGCAGCCGCTGGAAGTTGCCTCGAGATCCTGATCAGAATGCCCCCCAGGGGTCTGGGGAGTAGCGGCATCGCAGCCTGTTTGGTTCCCCCATCCGTGGCCCGCTCACGGTCGGAAACCTTTGCATATCTAGCGTGTCGCGCGGCGGCCCTGGCGACACGCAAGCGGATATAGCGTGTCGCTCCGCTCCGCGGGATGGGAGGCTGGGAGGGGCTCGGGACATGAGTGATAAGCAATACAGAGAACCCCTAATCCATTAGGAGGGCCAACGCCATGGTGGATAGGAGGATTTTCTGCAAAAGTATCAGACCAAACCGCCCAGGTTTATTGACCCTGATGCGAGGGCGAGGACCTCAGTGAGGCCGCAGCGTCTTCATCGTGTTGTGAAGGTTAGGGGTTCTCTTGTTCTTGATGCGTGGGGACTCGGGGGCTGGAAAGCCTAGAGCGTGTCGCGCAACAGCGTGGTGGGGGCAGAACCGGCGGGGCGATTGGCCCAAGCGCAAATTCCTGGCCGTAATCTGCGTTTGAGCTGGGGTGGCGGTCTGGGCGGTCACACTAGCCGCGACGAGCTGATAGGCGGTGCACCCATGCCCTGTGGATACCGCGCACTAATGCTCGGGAAGCGTGGCGGTGCTCCATACCGTGACATGAGGTGGCCACGAGCATTGGCGCTCACAAGTTCGATGCTGATAAGAAGCGCCGCGATGGTAACCCTGATCGCCGCCGTAGTGGCCATATGAGCCCGTCGCTGTCCATGAACACTACAACGCGTGAACATCAGTTTCATTGGGCCTGTGGCCACCACAGCTTCAATAAACAACTAATAGTCTGTGGGCACCGCGTGTGGGACACTACAGTGCCTGTGACAACATAAGCGCACAACAAGGTACACGCCTATGAACACAAGTGTTGAAGAGCACTAGAGGGAACGAAGGAAATGTGACGCCAGCATTCACCATAAAGCAACGCGTACGGATAACTCAGGGCATGTAGGCACCATTATCTTTTTGAACACCTCAGCGTCCATGATAACCACACGGCCTACATATGAGCACAACACAGCATGTGAGCACGAAGGAACTGTGGATCCATACGTTACCCAATAAGGGCCCTCATGGAGAGGCGCGAGGGCTCTGGCTCGCAACGGGGCCATGCCGAATATCAGGGCATGGTGTTCTCGCTTCCTGCTTCCTCTACCCGTACACATAGCCATCGATATCCTGAATATGAACATGCTGACGTCTCATTTGTACTTCTGCCGCCTTCCGCTGGCCGTCCGCCAGCCTCAGCTGGTGGAACCACAGCCAACTTACTTCCGCTGGCCTCCCGCCGAGGGCGAGACGAGCCGGGGACGAGGCTGTTTCTGGGGCGATCCGCCCGAGTATCACAAACACCTTCCATTGGAAAACCTCGGCTCCTCGCACACCGACGCCGCGGCCGCAGCGGCGGCCGCCAGCCGGAAGCACAGTGGCGGCACCACAGCCGTCGTGGGCTCCACGAAGCGGAGCAGCAACCGCAGGGCGGGCAGACGGAGGAGGAAGAAAGCCTCGTGGGCGTCGAACAGCCGCACTGCGAATGCGTGCGAGGTGCTGCAATCCTCCGCCTCCGCCAGCAAGCAGGCGCCGGGCTCCAGCGGCTCCTCTGCTGATGCGGAGGCGCCTCCGGTGACGGAGGAGAGCCAATTGCCGATGTTGCCAACGTTCGTCTTGATGTGCCCCACCAGGGTCTCGTGCATGTCGGGTCGCACCTCTAGCACCGTCAGGCCAGCCATCGGCGCCACCAGGAACTCTGGCGACAGGCGCAGGTGGTGCCTGGGCAGCCCCAGGAGCAGCTGCCTCAACTCGGAGAGCACCCGGTCCTGGGCGTCTCCATCGAACTGCGCCGACGCTGCAGCCAGCGCCCCAGCCACCTCCAGCAGCTCCTCTCTTGCACGGGGTGCCCCGAGTCGCCAGGAGCGGACAGCGGCGCTCAGCAGCAGGGGGGCGTCGAGGTAACTCGCGGCGTCCAGGATGCTCTGCACGTCGCTCACCGTCTGCACAGGCCACGGATCTCCGACGGAGGCGCCGGGTCTGGCAGACAGCCAGGAGAGAGAGAGGGCGAAGGCGTGATGGCCCCCAGGGAACTCCGCGAAGCGGTGCGCGGGGCAGCCGTTGCCCCCGCCGTCCGCCCAGTCGTGCCGGAAGGCCGACTCGAAGTAGCCGCACTTGGCACTCAGCGTGGACGGCTCCGCACAGTAGGAGGTGCCGTCGAACTCGACCTGGACACCTCCGTCGGGCGCCTCCCACGTGGGCGCGGGGGCGACGTGCAGGACCGGGACGGCACTCGACAGCAGTTTCAAGGGCCTCTTCTTCTGCTCGAGCACCTCCTCACGACTCTGCGGCTGCAGCATGGCCCGACTTCTGCGAACCACGAAGCCACCGAAGCCCAGCCTCAGGCACTCCTCGCGGCATGCCGCGAGCTCCTCTGGAGTAGCCGCAGGCATCTCCGAGCCTCGGGCTGTCTCGTCCGCGTCCTCTCCTGGAAACTCCTGCCATCCAGAAGCTGGTACACACGAGACATCGCTGCTGCCAGCAGCGCCGTGCATTCGGGGCAGCACGGCAGGCGGCAGCGTGCAGTCGCAAAGGAACTTCGGGAGCGTAATGCTGCGGGGTCCTCTGGCGCGAGAGCACGACCCATTTTGGAAGCCTGCTTTGCTGGGATGGCACGACGACGGACGGGGAGGCGGTTTGCTGCATTGCAACAAAGAAACATTCCTTTCGAAGATGAAATGCTGATGTATCACGGTACAAAGGCCGAGGCAGACAGCATTGTGAGAGGTGCATGCGCAAACATATTTATACCAGCATCTATCCACATATGTACATGAATACTGAGAAATTGAGCGAGGAAGAAAGAAACAGACAAAGAGAACGAGACAGACAACACGAACACCCAAGACAGAGAGAAAGAGAGATTGACTATTAACTTCATCTCATGATTATGTGGCCGCGGTTCCTTCGAACGACGTTGTGCACCCTGGGGTCCTCAATAAATCAGACGCGCCTCTGAGCGCGTGGCTATTTTTGTCCAATCTTGGGTTGGTTCACTGGCAAGCCCCAACGCTGTCCCCCGAACCACACACACTGATCCGAACTCAGTGCCTAATTACTCCAATGCGATGGGGATGCTTGTGCTACAGCCAAAAGTGATAGAACATTTGCGCGGTAGAGATGCAAGCCTCTTGTACACCCATGTCGAGGCCTTTCGATCGGGGCTGGCAGTCGAGAATGGTTAAGGATGAGGTGAGGAGACAAAAATGCAAAGGTGCCGTTGGGACTCATTACCCGTTTCGACTGTATGATCCTACTGTGAGAAGCTGGAAGTCGAAGCTGAGGAGGAGGCATGAGGAGGATGAGGATGAGGAAAGCAGAGAGGAAGGAGTGATGCGGGTTGTCAAGTGGGGGGCGCATCCTCCATGTCCTCCTCCTCCTCCTCCTGCTCCTCCTCCTCCTCGTCCTCCTTCTCCTCCTCTCCCTCCTCATCCTCCTTGTCCTCTTCTTCTTCGATCTTCGCCACCCCCCTTCATCTTCACCTCATCCTTCGTCGGGCCACCCTTGCGCGGCAATATCTGGACTGTATTGAGGCCCCAGTGAGCCCGTGTTGGGACCATCTTGGGATCATCTCGTGGCCTCTTTTGTGTTACACAAAAACGATTAGGGGACCTCGGTTGCTCTTGTGTGGCCGTCTTGGAGCAATCCCAGGACACCTCGGGGAGCTTGCGCGTCATCTTGAGCGGCCGTCGGGCACTCCAGGGTTTTTTCAGGGGGGACGCCCCCTCCTGGCCATTCCGTGGCCAATCCGAATCTACCTTGGAACCCTCTTGAGGTCATCCTTGGTTATGTTGACCGCGCTTTGGCTACTTGGGGGCTCACGCCTGAGCCTGTTTTACCTTAGTGTGACGGATTGCCTCTCGCTCGCAGAATTCGCAGTTGCTAATCGCTTGGCTCGTCTTTTGACTATGCGTTCGCTCGGCTGTGTAGTGCTCGACGTCCCTGTGACCATGACTCGAGCTCACGTTGCGGCCTCCATTGCCTTGGTGAGTGGACTTGCCAGCACAGCATCCACGCCAGCTCATCGGGCAGCAGCTGTCTAAACCCCACGTCGCTCGAAGAGGCCACATGGGGGCCACGGCTCACCGAGCATAATTAGGGGTGGGGCGCGTAACGTCGGGCCGACCGCGCAAACGAGCGCGCAGGACGCCTCGCCGCAGGGGCAGGCCATGGCCAACTGCACCGAGGCCCCACAAGCCACGCTGCACACGACCACGGGGTGACGCTTTCCAACACTCAAAGCACACTTGGCACGAGGGGGACACCAGAGGGCCGCAGGTTGCAGGCAGTGGGCACCGGAGCCGAAGCCCAAAGCCTCGCCAGCTCGAAAAGGCCAGAATGGCGCCACGGCCCACCGAATCATGTGTCCAAAACCGATCCGTCTGAAGGGGCCGAGCGGCCAAGGGCCACGCAGAACCCCGACGAAGCGCCCAACCTCGAACACCCACCAGGGACTGCTAGATGTGGCCCACGGGCGCGCGAAAAGACAGCCCAGACCAAAGGGCCATGCGAGGGGGTGGGGGGGCACGTCCGCCCGCTAGAGAGGACTGGTTGGGACGAGGCCGGCGCCCCCGAAGACGGCCTCGAGCAAGGCGCGGCTGGTGGCACGCGCTCCTGCTCCCTTGCTCGACAACTAATGCGACAGTGCTGGCGCCCCTCACTGCGGCACACACCCCTCCAACCCCCGGGACATTCTGGGATGGACAGGGCCCCCTTTAATAAAACGTGGCTTGGTGAAAACGACCTCGGAGCCAAACCTGCCGGGCGCAAGCCTGGAAGATGACGGCCGCGGCGCCCTCTCGAGAACTCAGGATTGACAATTCACGAATCGACGGGTCAGTGTGGGGGCTCTGCCCCCCCCGGGACAAATCCCCTGGAAGCCTCGGAGGCCTGCGCGGGCCCGCCCCCCCCCCTCCTCCCTGTCGAAAGGACGCGCCGCGAGCCGAGGGCACGGCGAGCCGCGGCAGACGCACCGCCCGAGTCTCGGTGATTTTTCGTCCGGGTGTGCAGCACCCTCCTGGGGCGCACGGGAGCATACCAGTGCTACGCCTCCTCCTCGGAGGCGCGCGTCCGACCCGAACATGTAGCACAAACATATTCTAGTGCTTATATATATATATATATATATATATATAATGTAATATATTATATATATTATTATATATATATATAAAAAAATGATCGCCCCCCCCCCACGCCCCCCAACGATCATCTTTCTCTTCCTCTTCCTGCTAATCTTCCTCCTGCACCCTCTCATGATACGCTTTTCCCTTCTCTCCGTCATAACCCTGCCTCCACCCACATCCCCTCCCCCTCAGAATTCCGTTTGAATGATCGTAAATGTTTGCGTTCCTCATTATTATCCTCACGCTCCTCCATCATCATGTCTTCGTTGTGAGTTCTACCGCAAGCCCCAATGGGAGACGTTGCATGCCGCTCCTCTCAACAGTAAGTTGCTCCATATGGAGCTTCACCGACGGCCTCAGTGGCAGGGCCCTCATGCCTCCGCCCCATTGGGAGGAGGACGCTGAGGGCGAGAGGATTCGGATGTGGAAAAAAGAAAGTGAGGGGGAGGAGGAGGAGGAGGAGCGGAGGTAAACGGAGAAACGACGACGACAATGCTCATGATGATGATGATGATGATGATGATGATGATGATGATGATGATGCTGATGATGATGATGATGATGATGATGATGATGGCGAGGACAAGTACGAGTACGAGCACGCGTGCGAACGTAATCGCAATGACGATGGCGACGACAATGGCGACGATGAAGATGATGAGCACGATGACGATCATGATAAAAATGATGATGAGAGACGGAGGACGAGCTTCACGCTCCGCGCACATCCTTTCATCATGTACTTAATTGTGTTCGTTTGGATGATGACGTTGCCGATGTTTCTTCTTTCGGCAGGCTCCTCCTATAGCCGTTTTTGGATTCAAGCTTTACGTGGCGCGCCACCCACTACGACCACCGCCGTCAGCACAGACCAGCCATGGTGCTTCACTGTGATAACAAAGCGTGCACTTGGGGATCCACGGGCAAGCCGTCTATCCTGAACAAACCTGGTTTCTGCGCTCTCTGCCAAGACTCCACCGCCACGGGAGCGACGACCGGCCACCGACGCGGAGCGGTGCTGCGCAAGCTGGCCGCGCACCCGACTCAGAAGCAGGACCCTGAGTTTGCAACCCGCGACCATGCCCAGAAACATATCTACATCAATAGCGATAGGTTCACCAGCACAACAGACACAAGCAGCTTCATGTATAAAAGAACCATATATAGCACCCCGCAATTGCGGATAAGAGTGAGGGGGCGGGCGCGGGCGACGCGGGCGTCGTCAAGCCGGCGGACCTCGTGGCCCCCACCTTCCCTGTCGATGGCGCTCTCCCTCCTCCTCCTCCTCCTCCTCCTCCTCCTCCTCCTCCTCCTCCTCCGCCTCCTCCTCCTCCTCCTCCTCTTCCTCGTCCTCGTCCTCGTCCTCATCGTCATCGTCGTCCTCCTCCTCCACCTCGTCCTCCTCGTCCTCCTCTTCTTCCTCGTCCTCCCTCTCCCCCCCTCGTCCTTCCATCATCGTCCTCCCATTGTCGTCATGTTCCTCCTCGTCGTCCTCCTCCTCTTCCCCCCCTCCCGATCCTCCCCCCTCCTCCTTTTTGTCGTCGTCGTCGACGTCGTCGTCGTCGTCGTCGTCCCCTTCCTCCCCCTCCTCCTCCTCCTCCTCCTCTCCTCTTCCTCCTCCTCCTCCTCCTCCTCGTCCTCCTGCAAAAGCAGCCCGCCGCAGGCGCCGAAAAAATTGGTTTGTACACTGAACGTGGTTTGGGTCGCTGGTGGGCCGCGGGTTCTCACCAGGAACGAATGCACAAGATGCCCGCCGCAGGCGCCGAAAAATTTGGTTTGTACCCTGAACGTGGTCGCGGGTGGGCTGCGGTCTCTCCACCTAGAACGAATGGAAAAGATGCCCGCCGCAGGCGCCGAAAAATGTGGTTTGTACCCTGAACGTGGTTTGGGTCGCGGGTTGGTCGCGAGTTGGTCGCGGGGTGGGTCGCGGGCTCTCCACCTGGAAGGAATGCAAAAAAAGCCCGCCGCAGGCGCCGAAAATGTTGGTTTGTACCTTGAACGTGGTTTGGGTCGCGGGTGGGTCGCGGGTGGGTCGCGGGGTGGGTCGCGGGTGGGTCGCGGGTGGGTCGCGGGTGGGTCGCGGGTGGGTCGCGGGTGGGTCGCGGGTGGGCCGGGGCGGGTCGCGGGGTGGGTCGCGGGTGGGTCGCGGGTGGGTCGCGGGTGGGTCGCGGGGTGGGTCGTGGGGTGGGTCGCGGGGTGGGTCGCGGGTGGGTCGCGGGTGGGTCGCGGGTGGGTCGCGGGGTGGGTCGCGGGATGGGTCGCGGGGTGGGTCGCGGGGTGGGTCGCGGGTGGGTCGCGGGTGGGTCGCGGGTGGGTCGCGGGTGGGTCGCGGGGTGGGTCGCCGGTGGGTCGCGGGGCGGGTGGCGGGTGGGACGACGACAACAAATAACAACAACAACAACAACAACAACAACAACAACAACAACAACAACAACAACAACAGCAACAACAACAACAACAACAACAACAGCAACACCAACAACAACAAACAACAACAACAACAGCAACACCAACAACAACAACAACAACAACAACAACACGAATCCGCACCGCGGAATCCCACTTCAGCCACGCACCCAGGGACAGTGAATGACCGTTCGGCCCCCTCACTCTGACGACGCAACCATCATCACAACCATAGCCATAACAAAAAGCACAACCAATATTCACCATAATTACAGCCGGAGATGCAGGGCGGTGCTGGTGCCAACTCTTCGGCAGGCCTCTGACGGAGTTCGGCGGCCTCTGAGAGTTCGCCAGCTTGCTTCGCGAGGGCGTTACTGCCGCGGTTATCTCGGGCGCTGATGGAGCGCGCGCCGCCGAGGTGGCGCGCGCCTTGTGCCCCTGATGAGGTACTAGCACGCGTAATCGCCCCTCGTATCACTTCTTCCATGCATCTGATCATCAGCGCCATGCCCTCTGCTTCCCAAAACAAAATGTTTGTTTGTTTTCTTTCGGAGCCCTATGCTCGCCGCGGCCTCCCTACCAGCATCCTTCTGCTCCCCAAAAGAAAAACAGAAAAAAAAAAAAAGACACAGTGTTTCGCGCACTCGATTCAAGGAAATGCTGTGTATGTGTTTTGTTTGGGGGCGGGTGGGTCTGAGGATCAACGAAACACTGTGTATTTTTCATTGTTTTTGTTTTTTTTCCCAACCCTCCTGCGTTGGGTTCTCGTTTTGAATAGAGCACTGCTCGCGCGAACCTTCCTTCCTTCCTTCCCGTCCCTCTCTTCCCCCCTGCCTTTGACCTCGCCATCCCTGGGGGGCTGCGATCTGCGAACCTGTCGCCACTTTCGAAAGCTGCTGGGGAGGCGAACGTGGTTTGGGTCGCGGGTAGGTCGCGGGTGGGTCGCGGGGTGGGTCGCGGGTGGGTCGCGGGTGGGTCGCGGGTGGGTCGCGGGTGGGTCGCGGGTGAGTTCGCGGACCAGTGGAGTCGCGGGGTGCGGTCGCGGGTGCGGTCGCGGTGTGGGTCGCCGCCGAAGTCGCGGCGTGGGTCGTGGGGTGGGTCGAGGGGCCGTGGGTCGCGGGTGGGCGCGGGTGGGCTCGGTGGGTGGTCGCGGGATGGGTCGCGGGGTGGGTCGCGGGGGTGGGCGCGGGTGGGTGCGCGGGTGGTGTCGCGGGTTGGGTCGCGGAGTGGGTCGCGGGTGTTGGGTCGCCGGTGGGTCGCAGGGGGGGTCGCAGGGGGGACGACGACAAACAACAACAACAACAACAACAACAACAACAACAACAACAACAACAACAATCATTTTACCCGAACGCTCAGTGTTCTCCCCAGGGCCAGGGTTTTCATGCGACGCCAGCCAATACCCCCACTTCGTGGGGGGGCAATGCAAGCTCTACCAAACATCCACACGACTCTTCGCGACACCCAACCCCAGTCCCGACCATGACGTTGGGGACACTTCAACTTTCGGGGGTGTGGAGAGGATGAAGACCCGTGGCTACTACACTGGGCGCCCTGCGGGGTACACCACCCACAGCACTTGGTTCACATTGCACGACATGTTGCCCAGCATAGAGGGCAACAATATTAACAGTGCCATGCGGGCACCATGCGCAGGATGGTATTATTTGTCAAGGATGACTGGCCACCTGGCTAGAGCAGTCGCAGAACCGTTTGTTTAAGACCCCCCCAAGCTGCGCCCCAACGCAGAAGTTCGAAAAAGTTGCTCTCAAAAGCCCGTTTGACAGAAATGTTTAAAAAGTGTTGGGTTTCCTACGAATCCGCAAGAGCGCGCGGGATGAGATTTTGACACTTTTTTGTTGAAAAAAACCATTGGTTTTTTGATGTTTTTATGTTAAAATCGCTCCGAACACTAAGCTTTTGGAAGGATTTCGTCTTGCGCGCGCGAATGTCCACTTTACCTTATTTTTTGCAAGGGATTCTTGAAATTTGATTATATTAGAACAAGAAATGTCATTTTATAGTGTTTTTTGCAAGGGAAAGCGGGGGGGAACAAAACAAACGGATCTGAGACACCCCTAACACTTTTCTGACAGCTTGTCGCGAAAAAAAATGCATGAAAATGTTGATAGCTGCGACCTAAGAGGCGGATGAGACGGGGCGCCGCGGCACAGGGGCCCCCAACTAAATAATTATTCTTTAGAAATTAATAATGTTCAACAAACAACAACAAACAACAACAAAACAACAACAACAAACAACAATCATTTTACCCGAACGCGTGGTGTTCTCCCCAGTGCCAGGGTTTTCATACGACACCAGGCAATAACCCCACTTCGTGGGGGGGCATTACAAGCTCTACCAAATATCCAAACGACTCTTCGCGACCACCCAAACCCAGCTTCCCGCCCTATGACGTTGGGACACTTCACTTCGTGGCGTGCGGACGACCGTGGCTACTACACTGGCGTGGGGTACACACCCACAGAACCCAATGGTTTTTGGAGATTTCGGCGTGCGCGCGCAAAAAAACGAATGTGTCCCGCATGGTATTATTTGACAGGGATGATGGCCCTGGCAGGTGAGCAACCGTTGTCGCAGAAGTTCGAAAAAGTTGCTCGCAAAAGCCCGTTTGACAGAAATGTTTAAAAAGTGTTGGGTTTCCTACGAATCCGCAAGAGCGCGAGGGCCGGGATGAGTTGTGAACAATTATTTTTAGTTATTTGTTTACTTTTTTTCTTGAAAAACAAAACCATTGGTTATTTGATGTTTTTATGTTGAATCGTTCCGAACACTAAGTTTTTGGAACAGAGGAGTTCGTCTTGCGCAGCAATGGACAATGTCCACCTTTACTTATCTTTTTACAAGGGATTCTGAAAAAGTGTTATGTTTATATATAGAAACAAGAAATGTCATTTTCTATGTTTTTCGCGCAATGGGGAAAGGGATTACAACCAAACAAACCGGATCTTGATCACTCGAATTACTGAGGCTTTCCTCACGAAATGATGGAAAACGTGGCTGCGGCCTAAGGCGCGGCGGGAGGGGGCGCGCACCAGGGGGCCCAACAATTATTATTCTTTAGAAGTAATAATATTCAACAACAACAACAACAACAAGAACAACAACAACAACAACAACAACAACAACAATTACTAGCACGTGGGGACACTCCGTTCTCACCAGTGCCAGGGTTTTCATAGGAGGCGGGCAATACCCCCACTTTGTGGGGGGGCCGGTTCAAGCTCTACCAAATTTCCAAACGACTCTTCGCCACCACCCACACCCAGCTTCCCGCCCTATGACGTTCGGACACTTCACTTCGTGGCATGCGGACGACCGTGGCTACTATTCAGGGCCCCGCGGCCGACGACGACGGCGTGCGCGCGCGAAGAAAAAACGAATGTGTCCCGCATGGTATTATTTGACAGGGATGATGGCCCTGGCAGGTGCGCAACCGTTGTTGCAGAAGTTCGAAAAAGTTGCTCGCAAAAGCCCGTTTGACAGAAATGATTAAAAAGTGTTGGGTTTCCTACGAATCCGCAAGAGCGCGCGGGATGAAATTTTGACAATTTTTTTGAAAAACCATTGGTTTTTTGATGTTTTTATGTTAAAATCGCTACGAAAACTAAGGTTTTGGAAGGATTTCGTCTTGCGCGCGCGAATGTCCACTTTACCTTATTTTTTGCAAGGGATTCTTGAAGTTTGGTTATGTTAGAACAAGAAATGTCCACTTTAGCTTATTTTTTGCAAGGGAAAACGGGGGACAACAAAACAACCGGATCCGGACACCCACGTTTTGCCTGAGACTTCCTCACGAAAATAATGAAAATGTGGCTGCGGCCTAGGCGCGGCGAGGGGGCCGCGCACCAGGGGCCCCAACAATAATTATTTTTTAGAATAAATAATGTTCAACAACAACAACAACAACAGCAACAACAACAACAACAGCAACACCAACAACAACAAACAACAACAACAACAACAACAACAACAACAACAACAACACGAATCCGCACCGCGGAATCCCACTTCAGCCACGCACCCAGGGACAGTGAATGACCGTTCGGCCCCCTCACTCTGACGACACAACCATCATCACAACCATAGCCATAACAAAAAACACAACCAATATTCACCATAATTACAGCCGGAGATGCAAGGCGGTGCTGGTGCCAACTCTTCGGCAGGCCTCTGACGGAGTTCGGCGGCCTCTGAGAGTTCGCCAGCTTGCTTCGCGAGGGCGTTACTGCCGCGGTTATCTCGGGCGCTGATGGAGCGCGCGCCGCCGAGGTGGCGCGCGCCTTGTGCCCCTGATGAGGTACTAGCACGCGTAATCGCCCCTCGTATCACTTCTTCCATGCATCTGATCATCAGCGCCATGCCCTCTGCTTCCCAAAACAAAATGTTTGTTTGTTTTCGGAGCCCTATGCTCGCCGCGGCCTCCCTACCAGCATCCTTCTGCTCCCCAAAAGAAAAACAGAAAAAAAAGACACAGTGTTTCGCGCACTCGATTCAAGGAAATGCTGTGTATGTGTTTTGTTTGGGGGCGGGTGGGTCTGAGGATCAACGAAACACTGTGTATTTTTCTTTGTTTTTGTTTTTTTTTTTTCCCCAACCCTCCTGCGTTGGGTTCTCGTTTTGACTAGAGCACTGCTCGCGCGAACCTTCCTTCCTTCCTTCCCGTCCCTCTCTTCCCCCCTGCCTTTGACCTCGCCATCCCTGGGGGGCTGCGATCTGCGAACCTGTCGCCACTTTCGAAAGCTGCTGGGGAAGCCAGCAGAGAGGGTACCCACCGCGGATCCAAACGGGACCTCGCCGCCCCTGGTGGGCTGCGATCAGTGAAACTGTCGCCACTTTCGAAGGCTGCTGGGGAGGCCAGCAGAGAGGGCACTCACCGCGGATCCAAACGTGACCTCGCCGTCCCTGGGGGGCTGCGATCTGTGAAACTGTCGCCACGTTCGAGGGCTGCTGGGGAGGCCAGCAGAGAGGGTATTCACCGCGGATCCAAACGGGACCTCGCCGTCCCTGGGGGGGTGCGATCTGCGAGACTGTCGCCACTTTCGAGGGCCGATGGGGAGGCCAGCGGAGACGGTACCCATCGCGGACCCAAACAAGACCTCGCCGTCCCTGGGGGGCTGCGATCTGCGAAACCGTCGCCACTGTCGGGGGCTGCTGGGGAGGCCAGCAGAGAGGGTACCCACGGCGGACCCAAACGGGACCTCGCCGTCCCTGGGGGGCTGCGATCTGCGAAACTGTCGCCACTTTCGAAAACTGCTGGGGCGGCCCGCAGAGAGAAACCCTCCGCGGACCCAAACGGGACCTCGCCGTCCCTGGGGGGCTGCGATCTGCGAAACTGTCGCCACTTTCAAGGGCTGCTGGGGAAGCCAGCAAAGAGGGTACCCACCGCGGACCCAAACGGTACCTCGCCGTCCCTGGGGGGGCTGCGATCTGCGAAACTCCCGCCACTTTCGAGGGCTGCTAGGGAGGCCAGCAAAGAGGGTACCCACCGCGGACCCAAACGGGACCTCGCCGTCCCTGGGGGGCTGCGATCTGCGAAACTGTCGCCACTTTCGTGAGCTGCTGGTGGGTCCTGCGGACTGAGGCGCCGCGCGGACCTGAGCGGGGCCACGCCGTCCCTGGGGGGGTGCGATCTGCGAAACTGTCGCCGCGTCCGAGGGCTGCTGGTGGGTCCTGCGGGGTGAGGCACTGCGCGGACCTGAGCGGGACCTCGCCGCCCCTGTGGGGCTGCGATCTGCGAAACTCTCGCCACTTTCGAGGGCTGCTAGCGGGCCCTGCAGAGTGAAGCACCGCGCGGACCTGAGCGGGACCTCGCCGCCCCTGGGGGGCTGCGATCTGCGAGACCGTCGCCACTTTCGAAGGCTGCTGGTGGGTCCTGCAGAGTGAGGCACCGCGCGGACATGAGCGGGACCTCGCCGTCCCTGGGGGGCTGCGATCTGCGAAACTGCGAGGGCTGCTGAGGGGCCCAGCACAGTGGGTACTCACCGCAGACTTAAATTAAACCTCGCCATCCCTGGGGGGCTGCGATCTGCAAAACTGTCGCCACTTTCGAGGACTGCTGGATGGGGCCCAGCACAGTGGGTACCCACCGCAAGCTCAAATTAGACCTCGCCATCCCTGGGGGGCTGCGATCAGTGAAACTGTCGCCACTTTCGAGGGCTGCTGAGGGGCACAGCACAGGGGGTACTCACCGCAGGCTCAGATTAGACCTCGCCATCATTGGGGGGCTGCGATCTGTGAATCTGTCGCCACTTTCGAGGGCTGCTGAGGGGCACAGCACAGTGGGTACTAACCGCAGACTCAGATTAGACTTCGCCATCCTTGGGGGGCTGCGATCTGCGAAACTGTCGCCACAAACTGTCGCCACTTTCGAGGGCTGCTGAGGGGCACAGCGCAGCGGGTACTCACCGCAGACTCAGACTAGACCTTGCCATCCCTGGGGGGCTGCGATCTGTGAAACTGTCGCCGCTTTCGAGGGCTGCTGAAGGGGCACAGCACAGTGGGTACTCACCGCAGATTCAAATTAGACCTCGCCATCCCTGGGGGGCTGCGATCTGCGACACTGTCGCCACTTTCGATGGCTGCTGATGGGGCACAGCACATTGGGCTTCCCGCACGTCTTTCTCTTGCTCTTCGTTCCCGACTCCCTATGCCCTCTTCGAGCCTGTAGTTGTCACCCCTCGTTATTGTATAGTTCTCCTGCGCATCATGCCATAGGCGCGTGTTCCAAGTAGCTTACATATCAAACAACGGATCCTGCAATTCGATTGTCCACCCAAGTTTCGGCCAGTTCCTCGTTTCCCAAAGTACAAATCGGTTGGGTACGTCACAAGGTAATCTGGTTTTAGGGGCCCCATGTTCGCCGAGGCCTCTGCGAGCATGGGGCCTCCAAAACCAAACAAAAAACAAACAAACAAAAACGTGCACGGTGATTCGTTGATTCTCAGATCCAAAAACCACAGAAAAGATGCACGCAGCAATTCATTGCATCGAGGGCGCCAAACACTGTGTATTGTTCCCAGCCCTCCTTGGTTGGGTACTCGTTTTGAATAGAGCACTGCGGTCGCGTCTCCCCTCCCCCTCCCCGTCCCCCTCCTCTCCTCCCTTCTCCCGATCTGTGAAACTGTCGCCACTTTCGAGGGCTGCTGGATGGGGCCCAGCACAGTGACGTCTTACGGGGATTCAGATTAGACCTCGCCGTCGCTGGGGGGCTGCGATCCGTGAAACTGTCGCCACTTTCGATGGCTGCTGGGGGGGGGGGGGGGGGGCAGCGGAGCGACGTCTTCAGGGACTCAGATTAGACCTCGCCATCCCTGGGGGCTGCGATCTGCGAAACTGCCGCCACTTCGAGGGCTGCTGGGGGGCCCAGCACAGTGACGTCTTACGGGGACTCAGATTAGACCTCGCCATCACTGGGGGGCTGCGATCCGTGAAACTGTCGCCACTTTCGAAGGCTGCTGAGGGGCCCAGCGCAGTGACGTCTACGGGGACTCAGATTAGACCTCGCATCGCTGGGGGGGCTGCGATCCGGAAAACTCTCGCCGCTTTCGATGGGCTGGGGTGGGGGGGGGGGGGGCAGCGGAGTGGCGTCTTAGGGGGCTCAGATTAGACCTCGCCATCCCTGGGGGGCTGCGATGTGTGAAACTGTCGCCACTTTCGAGGGCTGCTGAGGGGCCCAACACAGTGACGTCTTAGGGGGCCCAGATTAAACCTCGCCATCGCTGGGGGGCTGCGATCCGCGAAACTGTCGCCACTTTCGAGGGCTGCTGCGGGGGGGCAGCGCAGCGACGTCTTACGGGGATTCAGATTAGACCTCGCCATCCCTGGGGGGCTGCGATCTGCGGAATTGTCGCAACTTTCGAGGGCTGCTGGGGGGCCCAGCACAGTCTGCACCCGCGGCGGACTCCAATGGGACCTCGCCACCCCTGGGGGGTCGCGATCTGCGAAACTGTCGCCACTTTCGAGGCCTGCTGGCGGGGCCCGGCAGTCTGCACCCGCTGCGGATTCAAATTAGACCTCGCCATCCCTGGGGGGGGCTGTGACCTGTGAAACTGTCGCCACTTTCGAAGCCTGCCCATCACAGGTCTGCACCCGCGGCGGACTCAATTTAGACCTCGCCATCCCTGGGGGGCTGCGATCTGCAAAACTGTCGCCACTTTCGAGGGCTGCTGGGGGGCCCAGCACAGTCTGCACCCGCGGCGGACTCCAATGGGACCTCGCCATCCCTGGGGGGGGCTGCGGTCTGCGAGACCGTCGCCACTTCCGCAGCCTGCTGGGGGGCCCAGCACAGTCTGCACCCGCGGCGGACCCAAATGCGACCTCGCCATCCCTGGGGGGCTGCGATCTGTGAAACTGTCGCCACTTTCGAGGGCTGCTGGGGGGCCCAGCACAGTCTGCACCCGCCGCGGACTCAGATGTTTCGAAAGCTGCTGGGGGGCCCAGCACAGTGGGTACCCACGGCGGGCTCAAATGGGACCTCGCCATCCCAGCACAGTCTGCACCCGCGGCGGACTGAAATGGGACCTCACCGTCCCTGGGGGGCTGCGATCTGTGAAAACGTCGTCACTTTCGAAGCCTGCTGGGGGGCCCAGCACAGTCTGCACCCACGGCGGATTCAAATGGTACCTTGCCGTCCCTGGGGGGCTGCGATCTGCGAAACTGTCGCCACTTTCGAGGGCTGCTGGGGGGCCCAGCACAGTGGGCACACACGGCGGACTCAAATTTGACCCCGCCATCTCTGGGGGGCTGCGATCTGTGAATCTGTCGCCACTTTCGAGGGCTGCTGAGGGGCACAGCACAGTGGGTACCCACGGCGGACTCAAATGTAACCTCGCCATCCCTGGGGGGCTGCGATCTGCAAAACTGTCGCCACTTTCGAGGCCTGCTGGGGGACCCAGCACAGTGGGTACCCACGGCGGACTCAAATGGTACCTCGCCATCTCTGGGGGCTGCGATCTGTCAAACTGTCGCCACTTTCGAGGCCTGCTGGGGGGCCCAGCACAGTGGGTACCCACAGCGGATTCAAATTAGACCTCGCCATCCCTGGGGGGCTGCGATCTGTGAAACAGTCGCCACTTTCGCAGCCTGCTGGGGGGCCCAGCACAGTGATGCCACACGCAAATTCAAATTAGACCTCGCCATCCCTGGGGCTCTGCGATCTGTGAAACTGTCGCCACTTTCGAAGCCAGCTGGCGGGGCCCAGCACAGTGACGCCTCCCAAGTAGCTTTCACATCAAGTTGATTGTCCATACAAGTTTCGGCCAACTCCTCGTTTCCATTGATGCAAATGGGTTGGGTACGTCACAGGGTATTTGTTTTGTTTCTGGTTTTATGATTTGGCAAGCAGCAGGGTGCTGGTAGGGAGGCCGCTGCGAGCATGGGGCCTCCAAAACCAAAAAAAAACAAACAAACAAAAATACACAGTGTTTCGTTGATCTTCACACCCAACAAACAAACAAAAAACAAACATGCACAGCATTTCCTTGCATCGAGGGCGCCAAACACCGTGTAGTTTTGATGTTGTGGGTGTTTATTGTGAGGAGCAGGAGGAGGTGCAGATGGATGATGATGAGGAGGAGGAGGAGGAGGAGGAGGAGGAGGAGGAGGAGGAAGAGGAGGAGGACGAGGAGGAGGATGAGAAGGAGCAAGCGATTAATGATTGATTCGTTGTTTTGGTGGTGTGGGGGGCGCTGGGGGGGGGGGGCGACCACATATATATATATATATATATATGTATAGATGTACATGGTTGTTTCTTTGTTCCCCCTTTAAGGAGAGAAAAAGCGGTAACCACTAATGTTTAAAGGTCTTTCCGCCTTCGCACCGCACCCACGGGCGGGGCAGTAGTCTGGGGTCGTCCACTGCTTGTGTTGCACTTGCTGTTGTGCTGCGCGCAACCTAGAATGTACCGATGTTATCTGGGCGACTTGGGGCCGCGAGTTGCCTCCAGGCTGCGCCCGCTGGACGCGCCCCTTGGCATCAAGTGAGGGCGCGCAGAAGTTGTTCGCGCACGGTGCCCGGTCGCGTGCTGTGGTTTCCTAGGAATTCTCTTGTACCCTGCGCGATGTACAGTGGGCTCGGTGCGCGATTCCCTTCGGCGTTGTAGTCCTTTGCGGCTCGGCGGTAGCCGTGTCCCGCTGTCATTACATGTGGCGCCAATGCTAATAAGAATCGCGTGTGCTTTTATCTTCCATGCAGCCGCCCTCACCCCCTGGATACATACCGCCGCCGCCGCGGAGGAGGGAAAGGGCATCAGGGGCAAGGGGGGAGGGAGAAGGCGGAGCGAGGGAGGGAGGAGCGGGAAAGGGGGAGGGGGGTTGGAGAAGGGAGAGGGGGGAACGAGGATGGGGGGGAGGGGGCATACGGAATGAGGCAGGGCAGAGGGCGGTTGAGTTGACCTATGGGCACCCCCCGAAGGGACACCCCCTACCGCAATAAATTGACGGCGCGCTTGGGGGGGAGCAGGAAAGCAATGCGTTCTATTGAAGCTTTCCACAAGCTCTCTTGAAAATCGTCCGGAGACTCCTCCAGAGGCTCCACCAGAGGCTCCACCAGAGGCTCCTGCAGGGATTCTGTCAAATTCTGCAGCAGATGCTCTTCCAGAAGCTGTCCATGGGTGCCCATCCAGATGTTTCTGCAGATGTTCCTCCAGAGGCTCTTCCAGAAACTCCTCAGGAGGCCCCTCCAGAGACTCATCCAAGGGTTCCGCAGGAAATTCTCCAAGAGCACCCTGGTGGTTCCGCCAAAGGCTCTCCAGAGTCTGCTCCAGAGGGCCCCCCCAGAGGCTCCTACAGGTGCCCTTCCAAAAGCGCACGCTTGCGGCCGGCTCCCCGTCGCAAGCAATGACCACCGTGTCCTCCGTAGGGTCCTCCAAAGGCTCCCACAGCGGTTCGTCCAGAGTCTTGTTCGCAGGCTCCCCCAGAAGCTGCCACGGTGGCTCCCCTCAAATGTTTTTTGTTGTTATTTTTTGAATTTTCCCAGAGGCTCTCCAGAAGCTCTCCAGAAGCTTTCCAGAGGCTCTTCCAGAGGCGCATCCAGAGGTTCCACCAGCGGCTCCTCCAGGAGCTCCTCCAGGGTCTTTCTCTGAGGCTCACCATGGTGCTCATCCAGCGGCGCCTTGAAAAGGCTCTTTGAAAGGCTCCTTCACGGGATTTTCATAGGCTCCTCCGAAGGTTCCACAAGAGGCTCGCCCAGGGGTTGCTCCAGAAACCCTCCAGGAGCTCCTCGGGGGCTTCACCAGAGGCTTCTCCAGATGACTTTCAAGGGTTCCCCCAAGGGCTCGTCCTGAGGCCCCTCCAGAAAGTCCAGCAACAGCGCACACCTGCGGTCGGCTCCCCATCGCAAACATTGCCCACGGTGGCCTCCGCAGGCTCCTCCAGATGCCCCCGCAGAGTCTCGTCCAGAGGCTCGGCTCCAAGCTCCTCCAGAGGCCGCCCAGTGGTTCCTCTCATGGGCTCTGCAAGAGGCGCTCCAGAAGCTCTCAAAAAGCTTTCCAGAGGCTCCACCAGAGGCTCCTCCAGGGGACACCAGAGGCTCCTCCAGGGGGTCCTCCAGGGGCTTCCTCAGAGGCTCTTCCAGACGTTCTTCCAGAGGCTTTTCGAGAGGGTCCCCCAGAGGCTCATCCGCAGGCTCGTCCAGGGTCTCCTCTAGAAATTCTCCAAGAGCTCTCCGGAGGCTGCTGCAGAGGCTCTCCAGAAGGTGTTCGAAGAAAAGGCTCTTCGAGAGGCTGTGGAAAAGTAGATCGAGCTCTTGGACGTGCATGTTGCATCCGCCCTCACCGTTAAACCCTACGCCCAAAGCCCTGAGCGCGTGGCCGCGTGCCTCATCGGGGCTCCCGCCGTCCTCCCGAATCCTTATGCCCTTGGCCATCGGCGCTAGAGTCTATGCCGTGGGCTTGGAGTTCGATGGAAATCAGCCACGAGCTGGGCGGCCGCCTCGCGCAGAGGCTGGCGGGCCTGGCCGAGGACGTCCCCCCCCCCCACGAACATAACTTTTTGTTGGAGGTGGGGGGGGGGCCCAAACACCCAGGGGAAAAAAAGTTCATGTTCGGGAAAGTCTCAAACGAAAACGCTATGCCATACACTTTTTGGGGGGGTCTCCCCCGGGGTCCCCCCCTCCTCCGGAAAAAAAAAATGTTCGGGGAAAAGTTCATGTTCGGGAAAAGTTTATGTTCGGGCCGCAGAAATCCGAGAGCCTTGAGCAAAGCGTAAGGTCCCAGATTGCGCGATGCCATCTTGCAAGTTCTGCAGAGGCTGTCGAGGAGAGCACCGAGATGGGCCCTGTGAGGTCGATGGGCCCTATGAGACCTATGAGGTCGACGGGCTCTATGAAACCTACGAGGCGGATGGGCCCATCAGCCCTGCGGGGCCGACGGGTCCCTTCAGCCCAATGAGGCCCATGCGGCGGTACCCTCAGGGGAGCCGGCGCCGCATGCTCGCTCACCTGAGTGTTGCCCCAGCGAACCTTATGATGCCGATGAGCGATTTCAGCCTTGTGAGGCCGATGAACCCTACGAATGAGCCCCAGTTGCCAGCATTGGCCCTGCGAGGATTCATGCTTCTAGCGGCCTAAGCTGCGTGAGATTCCTCCTCCTTCTCTTTCTGCAGAGTCCTTGTACATCCTTATCCTCCCTCCTGCCTGCTCCTTTCCCCTTCCCCTCCACCTCCTCACCCCCCCTCGCCTCCTCATACAAAGTGTAGCATTTCTCCTTGCATGAAGGTTCTATCGTCGACGTTGCGCAATGCGTGGCGGGAGTCGGACGCGGCGCACGTCGCGGCGAAGTGTCGATGTCTCCTCACCGCCGTGAAATTTGTTCAATGAAATGTGCGTTCCCGCTTTGGCGCGGCGAGCACCGATCGTAGTGCGTTATTCGCGCATGCTTCCATCACTCGCCCGCGGCGTTCCCCGTCTTGCTCGCCCTTGCACATTATATCGGCTTCTTTCATTCCCTCTTCCCACCAACACTTCTTCGCCATTGCCCCCCTCCTCCCACACCTTCTTCTGGTCTCTCCCCGTACTGCCCCTTTGATCAACCGATCTCGTGTCCGCGCCGCCTTATAATGTAGAGGGACCCGCTGCTCACATGCGCATGGAGCTCGAGGAGCCCACGGGGCCCGTAGGAACGAACAGGGTTCATAGGGTTCCTGCGGCGAACAGGGCCGGCGACGAGTATAGTGCCTATGAAGCTCGTGGGGCGCATGGGGCTCATGAGGCCCCAACGGGCCGTCTTTTTCGTAGGTCTCATAGGACTCACTCGGCCAGTCGGCCTCATAGGGCTCATTGGGCCCATTGGTCCCATATGGGTACGTGCGAATGCGGCGTGAGTGTCGTGAGGACCAAGGCCTCATAGGGCCCACAGGGCCAGTCGGCCTTCTACTGTTCACTGGACCAAGAGGCCTCATAGGATTCTGATGGCCCATCGGCCTCCCAGGGTCTGTTGCCCATGCCGCATGGGCCTCACGATGGGACCAGGCTTCATAGGGCTCAGAGGGCCCATCGGGCTCATCGGGCGTATCGGCCTCATCGGGCTCATAAGGCCTGTCGGCCTACTGGGCTCATAGGGACCATCGGCTACATAAGCCTGACAAGGCCCAGCGGCCGCACTGCGCCCGTCAGGGCTGAGACGCGCAATAGGGACTGCAGGGCTCACAGGGTTCACCGTCATAAGGATCATGGGGTCACGAGGCCCATGCAGCCCATCGGGCTGCTAGGGGTCACGGAGCTCCTGCGCACGATCGACCTTGAGGGATAGACGGGCTTCAAGCAGCCTAAGGCTCATGCAGAGCGCAGCCTGAACTGCTCGCAAGGCTCGTCGGCCTCGTAGGGCTCATGGGGCCCACCGGCCTCGCGGGGCTCACATGGCCGATCGGCCTCGTTGGGAGGAGGATCAACAGGAGGAGGAGCAGGAGGAGGAGGAGGAGGAGGATCGACTTGACCTCTTCCCGAAGTGCAGTTCTCCTATGGCCGAAGGGCAGACATGCGATCGACCGCTTTCTGATCTCCGCGCGTGTCTGCACTTCCTCCTACCTCGACCTCCTACGTCGTGATTTGTTCAGTACCGGCGTTTGTTCCACAGAGAGCTCTCCAGAGAACGCATTGTTTTCCACTCACACTGTACCACGCCCAGTAGAGGGCGCACTTCAACCTTCCTCGCGCCGTCCACGATGCCCCATATTTGAAAATTAATCACCCCCGAGACTGC
Source organism: Prorocentrum cordatum (assembly GCA_963575745.1). Taxonomy (NCBI): domain Eukaryota; class Dinophyceae; order Prorocentrales; family Prorocentraceae; genus Prorocentrum; species Prorocentrum cordatum. The sequence continues at coordinate 159,427 of CAUYUJ010019814.1, forward strand.
GAAATTCCACCCGATCGACACGAGATCAAGATGGCGAGCAGAAATAACATCAAATATGGGGGAATAGATATTAGAGCGCGGCCGACAGACACTTAGGCTCCCGATAATCCCTGGTAGTCCCGCCCCTCCCGCCCTGCATCCCGCGGCCGCCGCGATCCGCAGGCTCCCGATAATCATTGGTGGTCCCGCCCCTCCCGCCCCGCCCTGCATCCCGCGGCCGCCAGATCCCCAGGCTCCCGATAATTCCGCCAGATCCCCAGGCTCCCGATAATTCCTGGTGGTCCCGCCCCCCCGCCCTGCATACCGCGGCCGCCAGATCCCCAGACTGCCGATTATTCCCGGTGGTCCCGCACCTCCACCGCCCGCCCTGTATCCCGCGGCCCACAGATCCCCAGGCTCCCGATAATCCCTGGTGCCTCCGCCCTGCATCCCGCGACCGCCAGATCCCCAGACTCCCGATAATCCTTAGTCGTCCCGCCCCTCCCCCCCGCCGTGCATCCCGCGGCCGCCAGATCTCTTAGCTCCCGATCATCCCTGGTGCCCCCCCCCCCTTCGTCCTGCATACCGCGGCCGCCAGATCCACAGGCTCACGACAATCCCTAGTGGTCCCGACCTTCCGACCCCGCCCTGCATACCGCGGCCGCCAGATCCCCAGGCTCCCAATAATCCCTAGAGGTCCCGCCCCTCTCTCCCCGCCCTGCATCCCGCGGCCGCCAGATCCCCAGGCTCCCGATAATCCCTGGTCAGATCCCAGGCTCCCGATCATCCCTGGTTGTCCCGCCCCCCCGCCCTGCATACCGCGGCCGCCAGGTCCCCAGGCTCCTGATAATCCCTGATGGTCCCGCCCCCCCCCGCCCTGCATACCGCGGCCGACAGATCCCAAAAATCCCCGATTATCCCTTGGGTAAGTCCCACCGCCCGCCCCCCCCCGTGCCTGCATCCCTGCGGCCGCCGAGATCACCAGGCTCCCGATAATCCCTGTGGTCCGCCCCTCTCTCCCCCGCCCTCATCCCGGCTGCCGCCAAATCGATGGCTCCCGATATCCCTAGATGTCTCCGGTCCCTACCCCCCCACCGCCATGCATCGGCGGCCGCCAAGAAATCCCCGAGGCTCCAATAATCTTCTGGTTGTCCCGCCCCCCCGCCCTGCATCCCGCGGCCGCCAGATCCCCAGGCTCCACCGCTCCTCCATGGTGGTCCGCCCCTCCTCCGCCCGCCCGCATCCTGCGCCGCAGATCCACCAGCGCATCCGATAAAGCCCTGTGGTCCCGCCCCCCCCCCGCCCTGCATCCCGCGGCCGCCGGATCGCCAGGCTCCCGATAATCCGTGGTCCCGCCCCCCGCGCCGGCTCGCCAACTTTGCATACTGCGGCCGCCAGATCCCCAGATCCCACGATAATCCCTGAGGGTCCCGCCCGACTCGCCCACTCTGCAAAACGCGGCCGCCAGATTCCTAGGCCCCCCACAAAACAAAGCAGAGCACCAGACCACCGAACATAACATATCCGAGCATGACGGACCATACCATGACCGACCAGATCGCGACATAACACACCATGACAGAGCAATTCATACTATGACAAACCGTAAGATAGCAGAGCGCGGTACAATATGCGACATCAGAGCACAATCATTACACAGTAGAACACCATAAAACACGACAGCATTGGTCACACAGACCATCGCATAACACCACACCCAACAACACAACTTGCGACATGGCCTGGCCGCCGCACTGGCCGAGACCACCGCGCCCCGCGCACATCGTTCCAACGAGCGCGCGCACATTCGGGATCAAACGCCGAAGGGTTTCGGTGGGAATCACTCGAAGCAAAGTCATATTTCGCGATGTTGCATGTTTTCACAAAGTTGGATCTGAGGGAGGGCGCAAAAACGCCCGTCATGCCGTTATCTCCGCGACGCCCAGGCGCCAGACTTCGACACCGCCCAGGGATTGGATCTCCCGTTTGCTATGCTCCCGTTTACTATGCTCCCGTGCACGGAGCCCAAGGGCCTCCCAAACAGAAGCGTAAGCGTGGATATCGGCGTTCCCCACAATGCCTTCGTTTGTGACCCTGTCACTGGCGCCATGACCGGCGAGGATCCTGGAGACTGGCCGAAACAAAAAAAAAGTCCAGCGTGATTTTTCTCACGACGCCAGCATGTCTAATTTCCGAATCGACGACGACGAAGATGCCATGGAGGCAATTTGCTTCAGACTCCATAGAGGGGGCCAGGGGCCTGGGAGAGTAGCGAGCGAAAAGAAACCTGCACGTCAAGCAACACGCAAGTAAGCCGGGTCTCATGTGCACGCCTTTTCGGCCCAGCGCTGTTTGAGCAGGCGCTGCAAAGGGGGGGGAAGGCCATGTAGGTGGACTGGCCTGAGCCAAAAGTAAGCCGCCCTCCAGCTCTACCCTGAGATCCGACGTCGCGAAAATAATTGCAACATCGCGACTGGAGCCCTTTAGACGCTATCTTTCTGCGCTATTTTTCTTAGCCGCGGGCCCCTGGGACCGAACCCCAGCGAACACGCCCTGCGTGAAAAGAGTATAACGCCCGACGTCACGATGTCTCACGACGTCGACCCTCAGAGGTCTCGATTCATTCCCCTGGACCAATCTGGCATCCTGAAAATGTGCTTGACGGTCCGGGGGCCTCGCGAGGGCCCCGCAGAAAATATGACAAAACACATGTCAGGATTTTCCCGTGGCGCGAGGGTAAAGCATGCTACGCACGTAATGAAGTCAATGATGCAGTAATTAGAATTGGACCCGTGCGTGGATCAGTCCACAATGACTAGTTGAGGCTATGATGCCTCTTCTGGTTTTTGAGACAGCAAATTTACTTACATGAAGGGGGGGTAGGGCGTGGCGAGGCCCGAAAGTCGCGAAAGGAAATCTGCACTTCACTCGAGTCGTGGCTCACTCGCTCGTCGCTTCGGCCCAGCACCGTGGAAAGGAAGGAGGCGAAAGGGGGGAAGTGCCACGCAAGTGCACTTGCCAGAAGGATCTATATTGAAAAGCGCTCTATCGACCATGGCTTTTCCACGATTGTGCAGGGACATACCGTCCCTGCATTCCGACGGGCCTACCACGACATCATAAAGCAGATGTGCTACAACAAAACAATCTCGGCCAGAAATGTTATAGGAGCATGTCGCGCAAACCACAACAGAAAGTCCCAGCACCCTCTTTGGTGGGCCTATAAGCAAGCCAGGACGCATCCTTCCGATCCGAAGTGGCGAACAAAACTCCAACATCGCACAAGAATCACGACCGGAATCCTGGACCTCGTCTCTCTGCGCCATGTTTCGAGCCGGAAAGAGCTGTGAGTCCCGAGACCCGACGAGAACGCCTGGTGCGCAACTATGTGCAACGCCTGGATCTGAGGTCCCGCCACTGCTAGCGACACGACGCGAGGGGGTCTACCCTAGAGATCCGGCTGCTCCAATGTCTTGATGACTGGACTCAGGAGGTCCGGACCACTGCCCTTATGGGGCTGGTTCTTCGTTGCGAATCGTGTTCTGATGCTCCCGAGGCCCGGCGGGAGCCCCTGACAGGGCCGAGAACGGCCAAAAAGCCGCCAGCGCCCACTCTGTTTTCTGGAGCTGGGGAAACCCAAAGGTACCGATACCGCTGCTCCCCGGACCTCTCCCGGGGTGCGTTCTGACCAGGTCGAGGCGAATCCAGCGGTGGCGACGAGGGCCTCCCGGGAGGCCCAAACAGGGGAAAACGGGCGAGGGGGCAGAGGTCTGGGTACCCTCTCCTCCTCCGAGGAGCGTCGGGCATCTGCATCTGTGACGCTCGGGCCGGCCGGAGCACCAGCCCCGGGCGCGCTGGGCCCAGCGGCGGCGGCGGCGGCCCCGGGTGCGCGGGGCCCCGCGGCGGCGGCGGGGCGCCGGGGTCCGCGGGGCCGGAGGCGGGCGCCGGCGGGCCCAGGCGCGCGGGGCCCCGCGGCGGCGGGGGCGGGCCGGGCGCCGTGGAGTCCGCGGCCAGGGGCGGCAGACCTGCCCCAGCCCCAAGAGTAAGTCGGGCACGTCCCTCTACAGGAGGAGTACACAAAAGGTCAACAACTAGTCAGGGGACGATTTGTGTTACTATGTCTAACTATTTGGGTGTATTTGTTGTTGACTATGTTATGTCTTCAGTCCAAAATCCGACCTAACCCTAAGATTCTCCAGACGTCTGGCGTCTCGAACAAATCGAAACGAAAGACGTTCGTAGTTTTCGGCCTCTGGAGGCCCTTACTGGGCCTCGCAAGGACTGTCAAAAAACGACTCGGGATGAAAAAACCGGTCCCAGGGAAGTGGTGGGGCCCGTGTCTCGCAAAAACCGAGACACCGGATGTCTGGGATCCTGGCGTCTCATCTTTTTCGAGCCGGGCGTTTTCGTCAGGTTTCGGGCCTGGGGGCCCTCCCAGAGCGATCCAGCTCGAGACATGACGCAGCAAGAAAGGGTCTGGGGCTCCAGGTGCGATTTGTCTACGATGTAGCAATTTTTCCGTGTCGTCTGATCTGGTTCTTTTCTGCAGGGAGGGTCTCTCCTTGCAGCTGTCCGACCCCATCTGTGAGGCCACGGCAGGAGCAAGGAAGCGCGACACCGCCACCACCAGGGACCACCAGCGGGAGGAGCCAGGGGGGACCCCCAGGTGGTGTGGTCCCCCCCGCTCGCTCGAGACATACCCCGTCCCCAACTCGGGGAATCATCGTGGACCTCCTCGCTGGAGGTGCCCACCCGGGTGTTCGATTTTCTTTCAGACTCCCGCAAGATTACTTGCATGGAGGGGGAGGGAGGGGGGCTTGGCGAGGCCCGGGAGGGTACCTGCACTTCCCGCGCGTCAGGACTCGCTTGCACGCCTTGTTGTGCGCAGCGCTCTTTCACAAAGCGGCGGAGGGGGAGGGGAACGCCATGCAAGTAGACTCTAATCCAAACAAGTATACGCTCCTGTCAGCAGGGGAAGACCTGAGGACCCAGGGCCCCTGCGCTTCTTCCCGCAGGAAACGTCTCCTGCAAACTGCCTCAAGCTGGGCGACCCTCGTTTGGTCTCGGGTCGATAAACCATCACGGATAGATCCAGCTCGAGAGATGCAGCAGACAGACTGTGCCTATAGGGCTCCGGCCGCAATTTCTGGCGGTGCTGCATTCTTCTCGCAGCTTCGGGGTACGCGGCCAGCGGCGGTGGACCTGACGTCCGCGGAGGAGGACGGGGCGGGTCGGCGGCTCGGCTGGCTGTCTGCGGGGGGCCGCAGGTCAGGGGCAACGTTGTCCATCCATGCCTTCGGGCGTGTTCGAGGTTCGAGGTCTTCTCGGCAATTCTCGTGAGTTCTCGGCGGTTTTCCAACCTCGGGATGTCGACCAGCGGCTGCGCCTCGCCGAGGAGGGCGTTCGTGGGGTGCCCGGAGGGGTCCCGAACGGTCGCCAGAGAGCCGGATGATGACCCGATTACCCGGGGCAACGCTGCGAGGGGATCTCCCCTCTCGCATGGTTGAACATTACACAACAGAAGGCTAGCGGCCAAAGATCGCCAGAACCACGTCTCTCGACATCACGCGAGCGCAGCAGACCCTGAAACGCCGCAGCTACGTAGTCGCCGCAGCTGCGGGGGAAGAATGGTCAATCTCTCACCGCCGAAGTTCTTCCTCCTGCTTTGAGAGAGGACGAGGGTCCTCATTACCATGCCCCGAGGCCGTCAAAAAACAAATCGGGATCAAGAGTTGGCCCTGCGGAAGGGTCAAGACCTCTGGGTGGCCACTCTGTGGAAAAGTCAACATCTCGGGGGCCTGGCAGCAGAGGCGGCACAGCGCCGAGATGCAGGCGGCCCGATCGCCTCCTGCCGATGACATGCTCGCCGTGTACGCTCCTCGGCCCACGTGCGCACAACAAGCATCAGCAACGCAGGAGCAGGTGCCAGGACCTGACGGCGAGGGTGTCCGAATGCTCGCGTTCCTCCGCGCCGCCCCGGTGCGGAGGGGGCGGGCGGGCCGACAAGAAGCCGAGGGGCACAGGAAGGGGCGCGCTGCGCCCCCACAGCGGCGCGGACGAGGAGCAGCGGTAGTGGCAACGGCGTCGGCTGTGGAAGCTGGAAGAGGAGACGGGAGGGGGGCGAGGTGGGAAGGGCAGGAGAAGAAACCTACATGAACATAGACTGTCAAACCGCGCAGATTCCTTCGATCGGCGCTGACACCCCCCTGGAGCGCTAAGCGCACCAGGAAGGCGGCGACGGAGGGGCGGCGCCGGAGGCGCCGCCAGGGGAGCCCAGCGCAGATCCAAGAAATCCGCAGGGACATCCGAAAGCTCAGGTTCATGCATTTGTTCCTTCTTACCCTCTTTTTCCTGCGTCTTCGTCTCCGTCCTCTTATTCTCCCTCGAGAGAGAGAGAGAGAGAGAAATGGAAGCTGGGATTTAGCCACATCCACCGCCTGGGAAACCGATATTGTGGGACCCCACGAAGCAATGGCTGTGGATACACAGTTTAATTTACATATACTTTTACATACATTTATATCAACTCCAGAAGGGCCCGAATGTATCCAGATCCACTGCCACCCGAGCTCCAGGAAGGTTGGCTTCCCAGGTTGCGGACAGTGACAAGTCACAGCCTTAGAGACAGAGAGAGACAGAAAGGCAGACAGAAGTGAGAGAGATAAATGAACAAGGACCGATCGACCCGGCATTCCTACAGGGCTACCACGACATGCTATGATAACAAGTCCAGCTCTCTCAGAGCATGATGCCGATGCATTCAAACAAGACGATCTCAACAATACATCATCTGAGAACATTGTGTGCTCACCACAAGAGAAGCTCCTAGCACATTATGAAGTGGGTCAACGCAGCAGGTCAGGACGTTTCGCCACAGCTTGAGAGAATTGCCTCCCAGATGGGGTCCCAGTAGATGGGGTCAGACGATCGCATCGCATCGCCGATGCATCGCCGATGCGTCAGGGACGTCGGCGATGCATCGGCGGTACATCGGCGACGTCGGCGTGGCGAATCTCAGATTCCACATCGAACCGTATCACCGATGCATTGGCGATGTGGCGCGATCCTCTGACCTCATCTACTCGGACCCCACTTGGGAGGCCTGGAGAGGGAGTCCTTTTCCTGCGGCCCCCGCGTCTCCACACCGTAGGCCGCGGCCCTCGGCGCCCGCCGCGGGGGCGGCCTCCGCGGCCGTCCAGACCCTGTCGAGCCACAGGCCCCGCGCCGGCGCCGCTGGGCCGCCGTCCTCTTCGGGCGTGGGGGCTTCTGGTGAGGCGGGGCCTTCGGAGCCCCGCTGCCCCCCGTGCGCAAGCGCAACCTGCAGGCGCGCTTGCACGGAAAGTCAACACGCACGCCTGGGGTGGTGCGATCGCCAAGGCGTGGGCCAACACGTGCCGAGCCAACACGCAGCGTGCCAGCACGGACTGGTCGGACACGGTGCGTGCTGCGTCTCAGCACCGGGCGCAGCAAGGCAGCCAAGGATCGGAGGGGATCGGCGCGGGCTGCTGCCTGCGGGTCGCGCACCCGTGCCCCCTCCGCACCCCCTTCCCGGGGGCTGAAGGGGCGCATGGTAGTGTTAATTGAGTGCGCCGCACCGTCCACATGAGGAGCAGGAGCAGAGCCTTTGCCCAGAACGCGCGGCATCATGACGCTCACAATGCCCATGTTGGTGGCGGTGGGCAGCAATGTGATGGTTACCATGATGGTGTTGCCGAAGATGTGTATGAGGATGGCGACAATGATGTTGATGATGATGATTGGGACGATGCTGGTATTAAGTGCGGCGCCAGCCGATTCTCGACGGCTCTGTCCAACCTCGAGAGATGGCTTCTGGCGGCGGCCGCGCCTCGCCGAACTCCGGGGGGGGGGGGTCCCGGCTCGTCCCGGATCGGCCGCCGGAGGCCCGAGCTACATGACCCGAAGGCCACCAGGGGACAGGCCCAGAGGGGGAAGACATCGACCTGGAATCAACGATGCCTGAACATTTTCTTGGGGTGGAGGGCTCAAGCTGCAACCCAAATGGGCTATGGCACCTCGAGAAAATCAATCCGTCATGTGACTCGCCTTTTGCAGATGCAGGCCTCGAAAAGCTATCGAAACGGCATTTCAGATCTCACCCTTTGCCTTCCACCCAAATAAAATGCTCGGGATACGCTGGTGAGCCCTGCGCGCAGCAAAGTCAGGGAACACCCGTTTCAGCCAGCGCCGTCGCCAGCCTTCGGCCTGCGGCTCCTGAGGGAAAAGCAACGCGCTGCTTCGCAACGCCCGCTCCGGGCAGGTTGCGCTGACTGGAGCGGGAGGGAGAGAGGAAGGGAGAAGCAGGCAGGCGACGACGAACGCGCAGGCGGGAGGCCTGGGCAGGCGGGCGGGCGGGCAGGCGGAAGGAAAGGGAGGAGGAGGAGGAGGAGGAGGAGGAGGAGGAGGTGGAGGAGAGGAGGAGGTAACAAGGAGAGGAGGAAGCAGGAGAGGAGGACAGGAGGAGAAACCAAGGATGAGGATTGGATGAGGAGGAAGAGGTGGAAGGAGGAGGAGACGAGGAGGAGGCGTAGACGAAGGAAGGAGACCGGAGGCTGGGAGGGAGGAGGAAAAGAGACGGATAGTAGGACGAGAACGAACGAAAGAAAGGAACACCAACCGCCGCGGCGAACACCGGGTCCGGGCCAGGAGAGAGAGGCCACCCGCCCCGAAGCCACGGGTAGGAGGAGGAGGCGGAGGAGGAAGTAGGAGTGCGGCGGAGTGCAAGAGGAGGATGAGTAGTAGGCTGAGGAGGGCGGACGTAGGCTGCATTCTGAGCCGACGCATTGCTGCGTCGAGACGGCTGAGAGGCGTACGGCTGCGGAGGTTAGCGCAGAGGCGGACGAGGGCGGAAGTGCGGAGGAGGAGCGTAGGCTGCGGCGGCGGCGGTGTGGCGGGGTAGGGGGCGGTGGCTGGGCGGTCGGGCCTGGGGCATGAAGCCGCCCCACCTGGCAGGTGCAGCCAACCCGCCCGGCACTCCGCCAGGCCCTGGCCCAGGAGAACAGAGGCCCCAGAGCGCGAAGCCACGGACCCTGCGGCGGCGATCCGGGCGGGGCGGTCGACCGAGCCCAACGCGCTGCGGCTTGGTGGGCAGAACCCTCTGTGGGGTCACCCGCCGCCCCGCGGGGGAAGGGCCTGACATCGCGCGCGAGGGGTTGCGAGCGAGACGTTGGCGAAAGGGCGCGGGGAGGCGTCTGTGCTGCCCAGCAAGGGCCCGGGGGGAGCAGGGGGCGCTAGGCAGCGCCAGGGGCACCTCACACGGCATCCGCCGTGGAGGCAGCCGTGGCCGCGGCCAGGCGGGCCGCTGCCACCCCCGCTCCATCCAGACTGCGTATGGAGGCACCGCACCACCGCCCGCGCGCTCTCCCTGTGCAGGGAGACGAACAATCGCTGGGCGTCTAGGTCCGCAGCCAGTGCGGCGTCTTCCCCCATAGTGTCCGCCACCCGCTTGGCCAGGGCCCCGAAGGCCCTGCGTGCCTCGCGGCCCCACCCGCCGACGTGGGCCTCCACCGCCATGGGGAGCGCGGTGGGCCCCGGAGAGCGAATCCGCACGTTCGTGGGCGGCGTGGGCTATCATAGGCGGCGCGCCCGGGGGGGAAGTGAGGAGGCGCGGGCCTTCTCAGAAGGCTCGGAATCCCCCCCGGCCTGCTGAACCTTCCCCGAAGACCCAAAACACCTCTCTGAGAACCCCCGCCGCCTTCTGAGGAAGCCTTCTCCTGCTCGCCGCCGACTCGTGCCCTGCGGTGCACACCGCCCAAGGTCGCTGCAAACAATTACCAACACCAGCCCAGGACGACCTGAACAGCATTACCGCACATGCTCTGGCCTCACTGCACATCACGCTCGCCTGACTATACCCTAATCGGTCCTGCTTACCCGTCGCAATATTGTGTGCATGAGTTGCCCCTCTCGGTATTGTAGAACGCGTGTATGCGCAATGACTTTCGCTTACCTGCTCCGAAAGTCACACCCGCACATGGTTACACACAGGAGGTTGTGTTTAGCAAGCCGGCGCGCATCACGTCGTATGCTGTGATGGTCGCGCAACCCTGCCGTGATCTCACCTTGCGTCCCTGGTCTTACCTTCCGTATCCGCGTGCCCGCGTGATGCACTGCACGCTCAGGCTAGCATTCTCCACAGCTCATCTCGCTTCTCAGCCCCGTGAGGGGGACGGGGGGGCAGAGCAGAAAACACCTTTGCAGACCGTGGAGTGAAGCGAAGGCACGCGTTGAGTTCTGATACCGCGTGAATCGTTCAATCTTAAGCGAGAGCTGATCTCTGATGGCGCGGGTCATTTGATATCGGCCGATTCTCCGCCACTGGCAGCGTTCAGCCATTAGCGCCAGCGCTGGGTCGACGCCGCGTCAACGCGGCGCGAACGAACCTGCCATAAAGAAGGTTGGCATGTGACCGACTCCGGAAACGGGGAACCTAAACAAAACTCTGAAACTCTTGAGCGGGGGGGCGGCCTCACTTCGGCGGAGGCGGCATCAATTCCTTCCGACGGCCTTCTTAAGGAGACCGAGAGGCCAAGAAGTGCAGAGACCGCTACTCCCTGGACCTCTCCCAGGGGGTGCTCTGACCAGAATTTTGAGGCGCATCCAGCGGTGGCGACGAGGGCCTCCCAGAGGAGACCCACAAAGGCGAATACGAGGTAAACGGGTAGCGGTGTGGGTACCTTTTCCCAGACCCCCGTCGTCATGAATTTTTCATAACGCCGACCCTCACTGGGTGTGGCGAACACCACCACCGTGCCGTTGAACACAGCGTTCCCTGCAAGCTCCCTGCGCCCCCCCCCTGGACCTGCACAACCGGCTAGGTTAGGTTATCCTGGGGAGGGGGGGGGCGAGCCCGATGACCCGGATTATCGCCGGACCCAAAAAACAGCCTCGAGGTCTCGACCCATGTCCCTGGACCAGCTATTCA
>CAUYUJ010019815.1:0-60000 GCA_963575745.1 Prorocentrum cordatum
GGCCACTGGACGCCGCGTCTGGATGACGACAGATGTCGCCCACCACGAGGCCCTCCGACATCGAGTCATCCACGGCCATGGGTGCCGTCTCGGCCGCGGGCTGGGAGTCCCCAGAGTACCCGCCGACCTGCTGCCGATTGAACTCGTTCTTGTCCAGCGGCATCGCCGCGGTCTGCGCAGTCGCAGGCTCGAGACCGGATGACCTCAAGAATGCCCTGGCGCGCGTACGAGTGCGTGCACAGCTGCTGCTGAGGCCTGGAAGGTTTGAGCAACAAATGGCAATGACGAGGAAGAGGTTGGAATGAGCCTAAGCATAATCAGCAACTCATGCCTCTCTCCACATCTAGCGCTGAGCCCTCGGAGTCAAGCGGACACACGGGGCTGGGGTCCAGCGCGATGGGGGCCCGTGGCGATGGTTCCAGGACTGGGCCCACCGCTGTTATATTTGTTGGGCTCCTAGCTGGTATGTTATTGCTAGTGCGTGGTTGGGACACCCAACCGACACACGTTTTGAACTCCCTCCTGGTATGTGTTGTAGGTACGCCCCCAACTGCTGATCTGTGTATTAGACTCCCAGATGGTCTGTTATCGCTGGCATGTGATTTGGACTCCTAGCTGGCATATGCAATTTAATTGGCTCCCAACTGGTATGTTATCGCTGGTATGTTACGTTGGACTCCCAGCTGATATGTGTTTGGGGCTCCTGGTACATGGTTTGGGGCTCCCAGCAGGCATGTGCTTTGATCTCCCAGCTGGTATGCTCTCGGGGGCACGTTTGGGATCCCAGCTGGCGTGTGTTTGGGGCTCTCCCAGCTGGAAGCGCTTCGGGCTCCCAGCTGGCATGTGCGTTGTACTTCTAGCTGGTATGTAATCTGGGTAGCCCAACACCTGCCAACAACCATGCAACGATACGACTGCCATGACATTTCTTGTTTTGCGAAGGCGTGCCCAAACGGCAGCCTTTCAACGCGCAGTGAGGCTGCAGAACTGCGCAACTGCGACGGGAATCATCGCATCACGAAGCGGGAACGGCTGAGCTGGGGAGGCCAGAGAGGCCATGCGGCCTGAATTGGAGAGCGTCGAACCGACCAACGCTGACCTACCTAGAGAGCAGGGTGACAACGTCCTTAAAGCAAGGCAGCATCCGAATTGGCCGAATGACCTGGCATGGCACCGACCGCATGCTCCAACGACGGTTGCCTCCAAGCTGGAATCCAGATTGCCGCCTTGAAGAGGCCGCCAGGTAGCTGCAGGAGTACAGGAAGCATGGGCTTGGCCGAATCGACGAACCCGAACTCAGTTTCCTCTGTCTCGCACTGGCGGTGGGGGTACAAGAAACCCATGCCATATATGTCAGTCAAGGGCCTGTAGCACGAAGGCTGCGCACCGCGTTGGCCAAGCGGGCTCAGCCTGGGCGTCTCTCCAGACATCCAAAGAAGAACCATATTTTGGCAAATCCCAACAGCGATAGGGTGCTTCTCTGCGCCGACGAGCCGCAAGGCGGCGAAGGAATTGCGGTACTCCTGGGGATAGCGCTGCTCGTTCTCATCGGCTGCCTCCACGAGCGAGTCCAGCATCGCGTGGGCGATATCAAGGCTAACACCATGAATGCAGTCCGCGTTGCCGTCACTTATGCTGCCATACGTGGCGGTGGTGATGAGCCCAGAGGGCTCTGGCATAGCGGGCGCACCTGCTGCTGCAACTGGTGGTGTTGCTCGACACCATGGCTGATCTGCTCGTGTCGCCGCGGCGAATCCCAGACTGTCCAGGCTGCGCGCCGTCGGCGGCGCGCTGCCGCTGGGCGTCCGGGTAAGTAGGGGATCCCACAAGGAGAACATATGTAATATCTTGGGCCAAAGAGGCTACGGATGAAAACTGATGCTCTAAATCAAACCCAGACACGTGCAAATATTGGCTTCTGCATTTTGGAACCCACCGCGTCTCCACAAGACGCCCTGCCCGCCAGGTCGTGAGACCCGAACCTGCTGCCCTCCGCCCCCCCCCCAGATACAAGACAAGGCCACGCAGGCGCCCTCTGGACCTAACGCAACTAATTGCGATGGCGCCGATTTAAACCCTGGGAGGTTGATGGCGTCGCCAGCGACCACGGAACGCCGATTACAACTCGGCCGCATGGACAACCATATGCCGCATGCCGTTTAACGGTTGTAGCACGCTGCGGCGCAATCAAGCAAACCTAAGGCGATCGCGAAGAAGTCTTTCGCGCCGCATGAGCACAACGACCCGCGAGCCGCATAGCGCGCACGACCGACCGTGCTAAGGGAACTGCGAAACGATTTTAAATCGTTGCATCCACTGCGCGCATCTCGCGAAAGCAGCGGCAGCTTCGCAATTCACAACCCCAACAGGAACACGGCGATGCCTCATGTGCATCACCCCAAGGCAACACTGCGTTGCCCATTCCAACGGCTCAAAAAAGCTGCGCCAAAACCCGCACTTCGCAAACCCGAGGAGCAGCCTCAGTATGACTGCTGCACGGCCTACCGCGCAGGCCGCGGGCATAATACAACGACGCAATCCCAGGAACGGCCCGTGGACCGCGCATCTAAGGGCCGCGCGCAGCAATGCGATGCGCGCTGTGACTCGCAACCCTTCAGGGCGCAGCTTACGCGCATGAAATAAGGGCCGCGCACGGCCCGTGGGGAGCTGCCAAACGCGGCATGTTTGTTTTATGTTGCCGCGTCGCGCCCCCCCCGTGAGCGCGATGAAATTATGTTCAGGCGCCGCGGCGCGGCCAACGAGAGCTACCATTTCCATGCCGCATTGCAGCGCGTGCGCCACATTCACGAGCGCCAGAAGGCAATTCCCACCCGCGCGCAAGTCTCGGCGCCATGTTCGGCCCCGCGCAGCGTTGTGCCTAAGCTCCTGCAGAACTGCAACGGCCTATGGCGACCACCTGGCGCGCCGCCCGAATCGCCGCGTGCGCTATGGCATCGCATAACAAGCCGCGCAAACAAACGCGCTCGCGAAGGCGTCACCCCCGCGCACGCTGAGAACGACTCCAAAGCCCCCCCGCGGCGCACAACTCGACTCACCTCAACCCCTTGCCAGGCACCCCGAGGGGGGGGCGCTAGCAGCTACCATGGCCCGTCCACATCTATGACATCAGCCGCCGCTGGCGCGAAACCCCGCGACGCCAGCGCAGCGACCAGCTGAGGGCGCGCCGCGCGGGATGATCGCGCGGCGGTGTTCGACGCCGCGCGATGTCAGAGCTCTTTCGCGCCTTAACCGCAAATATCCAATGAGTCCCGCTGGCGCCGCTGGCGTTCCGAGGGCGCAACTGGTGGCGCCGCAGCAAGTTACCCTATAACATCGGTGTCGTGTTTGCGCTGCGGCCGCCGAAAGTAGCGGACCCAGCTCTGGGCTCGGCGCGATGGTCAGCCTTGCAGGCCGCCGCGCCAGAGCCCCTACTTGGAATATTCTGGGCGCGCGCAGTTCTGTCGCGGTACCGTCAACATGTATGCCTCTGTGGGCGCCGCCGAAGAGTTCGCGCCAGTGCAATGCTGCGGCAGGACGACAGCGGCGTCGCGCAAGGGCACCACATAGCCCAGAAGACCTCAGCCGCTTGCCCAGGGAACCCAACTGCCATTTGCACGAACACGCCGCTCGTGGACACATTCAACAGCAGCAGAGCTCTCTAAAGACACATCAGAACAAAGAACGCAGCGGACGCATCAATCGTGCACCCCTCCCGCCCCCCCCCCCCCCCCTGCCGCCATGCCGCTGCAAATGGCGTCTCCCGCCGCCCGATCGGACGGCGCGAACGTCGGCTTGGCCCCGCTCTCCATCACGCAAGAAAGCACAACAAAACCCGACATGCCGTGACGCGCCGCCAGCGCATTCACTAGACTATAATAATATATACTAACAGTATAATAAAGAAACCTATAAATATAAACATAAAATAAATACTAAATAAAACTATAAATAACTAACAAGGGCCCCATGCGTTCGAGCGCATTGCCCACGCGCCGCAGCAATCCCAACCACGCCCCAGCCCAGCCCACTCCTCCCCCCCCCCCGCTGCGCCCTCCCGCCTCACCCCCCAAACCGCCCGCCCCGCCTCGCTCCACCTCTACCCCCGCCCGCACCCAACTCCCTCAGACCGTCGCCAGGCCCGCGCAGAACTGGAACGCCACCGAACTTGACCCCCCCTCCCTCCTGCCCCGTCCTCTTCCAGGCACGACAAGCATTCGTGCGTGGCCCGCGCCCTGCAAGGGCAACACAACGCCTTGCCTTGCACGAGAACCGACGCCCTGGGCCCGACGGCGGCGATGCATGGTGCCGCGCGGCGTCTCCCGCGCAAAGTCTGCGCCGTCGGCGAGCGTGCCGTCGTCGAGACGCGTCGGCGGCCATGGTGGCGGCGACGGGCAGGCGGGCGCGACGGCTCGGGCGGCGCGGCGCGCGAACGCGACGGCGCCCGCGGCGACGGCTGCACAGCGGCGCGCGCGCGGCGCGCGCCCAGGATGACGCCCAAGCTAACGGATGAACTTGCGCGCGCGATGCCCGAGCCGACGGCGCGCGGCGCACCGCGACGCCCGCGCGCGCAGGCGGGTGACAGAGGACTGCCAGCGCCTGTTTCCCCAACCCCCACAGCGACGGGGCGACGCGCCCCGCCCACCCCCCCCCCGCGCCCTGCCCCCCCCCCCCCCCCCCATGTAGATCGCGCGCGGGTGCACCCCCCCCCACCCCCCCCACCCTCCTATAGATTGCGCACAGAAAAGGCAGAGGCGCGGCGCGCCTCTATGTTTTGCCTATCTGCGGCCTATGTTTTGTCAATGTTTTGTCAATGTTTTGCCAATGTTTTGTCAATGTTTTTCTATGATTTTTCTATGTTTGGTCTATGATTTGCCTATCGATAGGCAAAACATAGGCAAAACATAGGCAAAACATAGGCAAAACATAGACAAAACATTGAACGCGAACTTGGTGCGCGACCGCTCGCCTCCAACTTTTTCAGCACCCAAACATTGATGGCTGCGCGCGCCTCCAATGATCACGCGCAGTGCCGATAGGCAGGCGAGCGCGCCCGCAATCGTGGTCGCCGCCGCCAGCGCGGCCCCAAGACGCGCGCCAACTCAACAAGGCGCGGTCGCATCGGCGACGACGCACATTCGCCCCCCCCCCGCCCCCTCCCCCCCCGCCCACCTTGGCAGCGCGCCCGCAGACCGCCAGGCGAACCCAAGCGATTCCCCGATGAACCCCGCCGCGGCAGACGAATCTTCGGGCCGAGCGAACGCAAGAGGCCGAACACAGCAGCGCAAAACGGCGCTGCTGCTCTTCGCGCGGACATCGGCTTCACGACAGCCCGACCGCCACCGACCGTTGTTTGCGCCCTTCTGCGCGCAATCGCGCGCGCCGCCCAGGGCCACCGCGCGCGAAGGTCAGCTGCGGGCCGCTCCTTCGCCCTTCCTCTTGCACATCTGCGTCGGCCGACCGCCAGCCAGCAATCACTTCGCAGCGCGGGCCGCCCATGCAACGCATGGCTGCAGCGCGCGCGAACGCAGCGCGCACTGCCGACCACATCGGGCGCGCGCCGCGAGCGGCGCCAACGCGCTGCGGCGCCGCCCCGAGAATCACCAATCACCCATGTCAGCTGAGCGGGGCTATGACTGGGCAAGGAGAGGACGCAACTGATGTTAGGGGATGTGGAGATAGAGCTTGCGCGGCCAGCCTTGGGTCATAGAGCAGAGGGCTGTGAACGGGACGTTCGCGGGCAGCGCACGCACCCTTTTTTTCGGTATACCCACTACGGGTTGACCGCGACAGCGGCAGCGCCGAAGGTGTCGCACGCGCGCGCGTCTTTCTCTTTCGGGGCATGGGGGAGGGCAGACGTAAAGCGAACCTACTCTGCTGGCCGCATGTGGCCTATTCTTCGCAGCCTTGGGCTCGACCCTGGGAACCGCATCTTGTGCTGCGGGAAGCGGTGCTGCCTTGTCGCCCTTGTGCTTCATTACCTCTTTTGCGATAGCCGAAATCCATGGCGCCTTCTTCTGCGCGGCCACCAATGTGCTGCGCAAGCTCAATGCGACGCTCACCTTCTGGCTCCACGATTTCAGTTCCGAAGCGCACATGCGATTGCAATGCTTTCTCGCAACCATCGCGGGCTCAACTACCTCATTGTTTTGTGACGGAGTCCTGCTCATCGCGGGTAAGCAGACATTCCAGGACTTCAATGTATGTATCCTGGATGGCGCAGCTCGGCTGATTCATTCCTACGCGTCGCGCGCAAGGCTGAACGACTTCTTCGAACTCCGAGGAAGAAGAAGCCGTGCATACCGTCCTGGGAGGACCGCGGTGGTCGACCGTCGCCATGGCGCGTGGGCCGCGCGGGCGAAACCGACGTCGCGGCGGGGCGCGCGCGACCCTTTGTCATTAACGCATCACGCGGGAACGCGAGCTGCCACCGCGACGTTGACCCAAACTGGCGCGGCGCAATCCTACATGGCGCGGAGGGCGTTCGCTGGGTTGGAACGGCGTCGCGCGGCAAGGGACGGGCACGTGGGCGGGCGAGGTTGGGTGGGCGCCGCGTAATGGGCGGGCGGGCCTATTGCGCGGGCGGTTGCTAAGCCTTGCAATGCGGGCGAAGCGGCGTGTAATCCAATGGTGCGTTGTTGCGCGCGGCGGCCCCTGCGCGAAAGTGGGCGCGCGGCCTGGGTTGTCGGCCTGCGGCATGGTTGTCGGCCTGCGGTATTAACGCGGGCGCGCTTGAAACCAAGCTACGGAGGCACGCGCCCCGCGGCAATGGAACGCGCCCCCGCGGGGCACCGATGCAATCGCAATCTGGCGATGGCTTCCCTTGGCGCGGGTCGCCTGCGACGCCGTGAACGGTTGCGAAAGGTATCGGCGCTTACGGTTCGCTGTGCCAACAATGCAACACATGTGTCGCGCCGACGTTCACAGCGTAACAATCGTTGGCCAAACGGTTTGCCGAATACCTTTCGCACGCGGTTGTGCCTGTCGCTGCGCAGGCAAACTTTAGCGCAGGGCGAATAATAGCATCAACGTGTATCATGTCTGATAACTTTAACGCATTACATTACCATTACACCCAAACTTGAAAACAGAGCCCGACGCCCCCCCTCCCACCCCCCTTCCACCCACCCCCCAGCCCCACACCAACTCTGGCCACCCCACGGAACTGATGAACTGCCCAAGACGGTGCCACGACTAGCTATCCGACCTCTTCCCACGCGCACCCAATGGACACCCAAGGGTCTTCGATAAACGCTACTCTCTGGCCCACAACCCATGCGCGGTGGCGGGATTGCCGTCAAGCGCTGGATTTAAACGTTGCGGCAGTGAATGCCGTGCGCGCTGCACGTTGTGAGCCGCCGTGCAAACATATTTCGGCGCGCCCTGACGCGGATCGCGTTCCGCATGTAGCTCCACCTATGCGTGCCAGCCGTGGGGCACTGCCGCATAACCCATCGGAAAGCTAATGATATACTTCACGCGGATCTTGCCCCTTCTGTGAGCTCCACCGGAGGGGGGAGGAGGGGGGGGGACAGTGAGGGCGTCACGCTGTGGAGGAGGGGACGGGGGAGGAGGGTGATTTAACGGAGGGGGAGGATGACGAAACGGGGGGGTGGATGACGAGGAGGGGGAGGATTAGGAAGAGGGTAGACGGTGAAGGGGCTGGGCAGAGGGAAGTAATGATGAGGAGCGTTGGAAGCCTCTGGGATGCCCTCGAAAGCCCCACATGGGCCTCCCAACACCTCCCCGTGGCATATCGGGGGCCTCTGAGAAACCAGCGGCGGATGCCAAAGGCATGCAACATGAGGCGCATCGACGTGACCCGACGGTTTGCTTTCAAAGCTATGCAATGATATGCTGCACCATCCTCCTCCCTCCTCCCTCCTCCCTCCTCCCTCCTCCTCCTCCCGCGTCATTTCCCCCCTCCCTCCCCCCTCCTCCCTCCTCCCCCCCCCTCCTCCCTCACCCCTTCCCGCGGCGTCCTCGCCCGCGGCCCCCAGCGCAGCCGCCGCCGCCCCCTCGCAGTAGTAGTAGTAGTAGTCGTAGTAGTACTAGTAGTAGTAGTAGTAGTAGTAGTAGTAGTAGTAGTAGTAGTAGTAGTAGTAGTAGCAATACTCATAGTCGTATGGCACCTATAGTAGTAGCAATACTCATAGTCGTAGTAGTCGTAGCAATACTCATAGTAGTAGTAGTAGTAGTAGTAGTAGTAGTAGTAGTAGTAGTAGTAGTAGTAGTAGTAGTTAGTAGTAGTAGTAGTACTAGGACCTAGTCCCAAGGTCCACCATAAGTTCTCTGCGCGTGCACCTTCTGCCCCCCCCCGCCTCAGCCCCCCCCCTCGTGGACCCCCGGGGCCCCAGGCGCGGAGGTGGAGCTCCCTGTGGGGCCGCGAAGCGCGAGAGGGCAGGCGGGGGCCGAGGAGCGACGGGCGGGCCGCCAGCAGGCCGCCCGCCCCTTCAGGCCGGATGGCGGGGGAGGGGGGGGAGGAGCAGGAGGGGAAGGGCGAGGGGGGGGCAAAGTGGACATGTTTACCTGAACGTATCGCACTCGCTATCCTCGCCGTCAACCTTGTCTCTCTCTTTTGACAGAAGAAGGCGGCCATCAGCCGTGGCCTTCAACGCATCACGGGCCGCCCTCCTCCGTAGATACGAGGGGCGGCAATGAAAAATGTGCTCCCTGGCCCCGACATAGTCATCGCGTGACAGGAGCCACGCCGCCAAGAAACCAGCAGGCCTGCCGACCCAGCGCCTGGCTCCCGCGAAGCACTGCCGATTGACTTTGCACACGGCCCTGCCGCCGTGGTCCACGCAGTCGCACAGCGCGAACATGCGGCGGCTGGCCGCATACCAGACCAAGGTCCCGCCACCGAACCGCATGCTGATCGAGTCGCCGTACTCGTCAGGCGCGGCATGGCCAGCGCGAGCGGCAGGGGGGGCATCGTCCTCGCTCTCGCCCTCGCCCCCGCCACTCGCCTCAGCATCGCTACTTGATGACGAGGACGAGGACGAACTGGACGAGGAAGACGCTGAGCTCGACGAGGAGGCGGGCTCCTCCCCGCCCGCGCTGCCCTCGTCTTCGCCCACGTCGCCGCCGCCCTCTGCGCCAGAGTCGCTGCCGTCGTCGTCGATGGCGGCCAAGGCGCCCCAGCTGCCGCGCGGCTCTCTCGCAGCAGGCGGCTCCCAGATAAGCCGCAGCAAGCCGTCGCCCAAAAGCGATGTATTCAGGCGCCGTGGGCGCACGGCGTCGAGGACGCCGTCCTTGTCCTTCGCAATCCAGAAACAAGCGTGCCATGTCAATTGTAAATCCAAGTCCCCCAGAGCCCGCACGTCAATACTCTCGGAGTACGCATAATCAAGCATGACGTCATTCTCGAAAGCAGCCCGCCCCTCGCGAACATCCAGTGAAAAGCCATCTCCTGCCACCAGTATGCTGAAATCAAGGCGCCACGGCCGCTGGTGAACGTCACCGATCAAGAGCCACTTGAACTGGTGCGAGCCTGCATCGCAACGTTCATGGTCTTCCAGTGCCAGCGGGGGATCGCGCCCTATCAGGAGGACAACAACCCGAGCAGCCAATAAACTAGATCGCTCAGTCGAGCCAGCAGGGCACGCTGCCTTGGTCGCAGAGACAAGGTTGCCGATGCACCTGGCAATCTTGCGGCCCTGCCCACTGCAAATGCACATCCCAGCATCATGGCACTTGCGGTGTGTCAGTGGCGGCTCTCTGCTCCATGCAACGGTGCGGACAGGCAAATTGGCTGAGCGCCAGGCTTCGGAAGCTGCCTTGAATAACGTCTTCACTGGGCGCGTTGCTGGGTCCAAGGCCGCAAGGCGGTGAGCCACGTTCGCCAAGTCAGGCGGTGACCACATAACCCTATGGTACGAAGGTTCAGGTTGTGGGTCCGACCAACTTCGCTGCAGCATGTCAGTATCCATCACGGGCGCGCATCTCTCTAAGTATTCCTGCAAACCGCCTGTGCTGAGCTGGTACGCCTCTAACCTTCTGCGCTCCCTATCAGATATCCGCCTCGATAACATGGATGCGGCTCGCCACGCCTTCTTGCAATGGCGCAAGCCATCGATTGGAACGCACTCTGCGGTGTTGCCCAAGTCGCCGCTGAATGCAACTTCACTGGACACTCTGCGGGCGGCCAACTGGAAAGGGTTGTCCACCGTGTCTCCCAAGCGCTGCGCCTCGGACTCAATGCGGTCGGCAAGCTGGGCCAACGTGATGTCCCGAGCAGCGTGGCTGGCGACGGGCGCACCGCCGTCGTCCCCGATTGCAGTTTCCAGGGCATTCATGTCATCAGCACGTTGCTTCAAGGCGCGCTTGTCAGGGCCTGACAGCGCTTGGTAAGCCTCCGAGCACTCAGAGAAGGACGTGCACGCACGGGCCCGCAGCTGGTCACTACAGTAAACGGACCACGCGCTGTGGAGACGTCTCCTGCGCCTCCCATCTGGCCTCTCAGGGCGCGCAAGGGTCGCGCCGCCACCGTCGACCTCAACTCGCTGCCCTGGCAACTTCCGCATCTCAGAATGCAACTTGTCAGCGTTCAACCGCTCGACGCTCACCCGCTTGGACTGCACGCTCAAGCCGATGAGCCGACGCCGCGACGTAGCGTGCTTAGCTTCAATCTGCACTGTCTCCTCCCTCGCATACGTGGCCGTGGCTCGCAAGTGGGCAAGCAAGTCGGCTGACAGCGGGTCCCCGCCGTACGCCTCGAGCATGGCGTTCGACCACTGGTCTCGCACACACGGTCTGTCATCGAGTATTTCGGCTGCCACTCTCTCGCGCTCGTCGCCGAGCAGACCGAACAACTTGAAGGGGTAAAACCTATGAATACCGAACCCCACCCCCCTTACCCTGGGCGCGGCGGGCGTCGGCGACAAAGGCTTCTGGGGGGGGGGCGATTCCGCCAGCCCCCATGGGCCATGGACCCCAGGCGGATCAACGCGACACCTGCGCCTCAGATTCTCTGTTCGATTGAGTGCCCGCCGTCCTACCAAACCCGCACCGCGGACCGCGACGGCCCCAACACGAACCCAATATAGCAACACGTTGCCCGAGATGGCATCCAACATTGTTCCATGACACCTTCAAATGGCGGCGCAACCCTTTCCATAGCGCGCCAGTGCGTGCCACGCCTTCCGCGGCCGCATCAGCTGCCGCAGGCGTAGTCGATGGGCTGGGGCTGGCGGGGGCGCGAAGCGTCAAGAATTTAGTTCATTGGTTTGCAAACGATACGGTGGACACGTGGAGCGGCTGGCGGGGAGGGAAGACGGGCAAAAGGATGATGCGGGCGATATGTGGACGGAAAGGTGGAGTGAATGGCGGTGGGTCGCGGCTATCCGCGCATGCCGCCGCGCCTCCCCCCCTTCTGTTGTTCGGCCCTCCAGCCGACGCCCGCCGCCCCTAGTCCACATCCCCACCCCCGTGGCTGTGTGGCGAACTCCGAGAAGGGGTTCGGTTCGGTAGATTGCTTGAACCTGTGTCTCTCCATCAACGCGTTGACCCTGCAGCAAGACTTCGCAGCAATCCTACCAGCCCTCTGGGCGTGGGTGGTCTAGGTCGCCCGCCCTGTTCAACCCCTACTCCTCTCCTGTCGGGGCGGGGTGCGATCCCCCCTCTACCCCCTTCTCCCTGGGCCTGGATGGCGCTCCATCGCGATGGATTGGGGCGACCTTTGGATCCAAGGATGGGTGCGTAAGAGTGCTCAAGATGCCGCAGCGACCGCCCAAGATAGCCATCCCTGGCCCAATATCGCCCACGACATGTCTACAAGTGGCCCCCACCTCGCCCCAATGCGGCCCCAGGACGCAACGCGGCAACGATGTCTCCCAAGGACGCGCCCGAGAAGCCAACCTCGCACCACAACCTTAGGGACAACCATGTGCGCGTGTGCTTCCTTTCTTGTCTGTTCGTCTCTTCTGGCGCCTCCAGCTAGCACTAAGATGACACCAGCGAGGCAACGTGCGGGCCCGAAGAGAGGTCCGAGGCGGGCCCGAGTGCGCTCAAGGGCGCACCAAGAGCGGCCCATAGGGCCATATGGCACTATGCGGCGACGGTTCGGGCCTGCGGGGGGCGGGGAGGGATGAAACCAGATAAATGCTCGCAACTTTGTTTGATCGAGGGTACCCCTCACACATACGTCCCATACCCTCCCAGGGTGCCCCAAGATGGCCGTGCAGCGTACAGCGCCCCAATACGCCCCTAAGAGAGCCTTGGGGGGGGGGGCCCCAAGAGAGCACCGAGAAACCTGTACCCTGCAAACACCCTGCGGGGAAACCACCAGAAAACATAGGAGGTGGAGGGAGGAGGCGGAGATGTGCGAGAGCAGGAGGCCGCGTGGGCCCGAGCGCCACGACCGTCGGCTTTCGTCGCAAAGGTGGCTGGTTTGGGATGTGCTGGCGGTGACGCGCGAAGCGTACAGACTTGAAAACACCCACGCCTCCCTCTCGCCAGTGCGACCAATGGACGGTATGTGCGACCACAGCGAATCATCCATCATTACCACGTGCACGTCACGAATGAACTCAGCATCGCGCCTCGCTCCGAAGACCTCAAGCATCCTATATGTGGGACGTGGGCCGCCGCCATCGCCCGCATCCAGTGCACGGACGGCCTGTGTGCGGTCCCGCTCTTCCGATGCCAACCTGAGCAATCCTAACATCGCCGCGCAGGGCGAGCATGGCTTGCGACAGTTTCTTCCCCTGCGGGGATATGTAGAGACTTACATGCGCCAAACCTTGGCGCGCCTGGGCGCGGCGGGCGGAGGGCGGCAGGAGCGTCCAAGATACCCCCATATAGCTCCAAGACTTGCGTGGGAATGCACACGACATCACCGTGCCACTTCAATCATGCCCAACGTGGCTCAAGATAGCCCCAAGCCCCAACGGCACGGGCACAGACGATGCCGCGGCACGCAAACGCACGCATAAGGTAACCAACGGTCGTATTGGCACGCGCAACTACACCCACCAACACTCACTATGCATGATGTGCTATTATTGTTGCTCCCCCTTCCCCCCCGCCGACCGTCCCCAAATTATCAAATTGCTGGCCAAGGCGATAACTCTAATTACACAGTGGGCCCCATACCCTCGCAACCTTGGGCCCGACCAGGGGAACTCGTGACCAGGACAACTCGAATGGGCCACGCATGGGCAATCTCATTAGCGAGCCTGGGCGTGTCGCGAAGCGTCACTGATTTGAACGTGTACGCACGATGAGGCCCCATGAGGGATCTAATTGCAAAGACGTCTGCGAATGGACAGTCGTACTCCCTCGTGGCCCAAAGGAGCGCTTCTCGCCGATGCCCGTCGGCGGCCGCGCGAGCGGCAGCCACTGGATCAGCAACGCCGCCAGAGCCAATCCCCAATTGCGACTCGCCTGAAACAAAAAACAAAGAAGAGATGGGGGACGGAGATGAGGGGGGTGAAGAGGATGGCGGGTTTAGGGAGGCAGCCTGGTGCAGCATAATCACCAGTAGTACCAGCTCGCCTGCAGAACGTCACGAAGGCTTCAGCGAAAATATTGTGAACTGCCAACAAAACACCGATCCAGGACGGCGTGACCTCAGACCCAACCCAATTCCGACTAGGGAACGATTTAGGACCATCTCCAACAAGCGCTTTCACGAACGTTGTCCGAAACAAGCGCTTGATGTACGCATCTGGCTTGTCAGATGTCGTGAAAAAGTGAACCCGTTCCGTATCATCCCAAGAACCATTGGCCAACGACAATATGACAGTCCTGCGCTTGACCGCGCTGGTATCGTGGAGGCCTGGCAACAAACGATACAACACATCTGCGTTCTTGGCAACAACTCTGGGGTGCGGCAGCGTGTCCCTGACAATGTTGAGCCGCCTCGTGACGATGTCTCCAACGATCTTGCGGAATTTCAGCATGCAACTGGGGCCCTTGAGTGCCAGCGCTGTGTGCGTGAGGGAGCTGATGAGGCCTGAACGAAAGGAACACGCATCATGTTTCGCAGTCGCTGCCCTGTGGACGTGGCACCTGTTGTGTAAAGCCAACTGCCCAGCATCCAGAACGCTGAAAAACCTCTCAGCCCTGGCGATCGCACCGTCGCCATCCGTGCACACAACCCTCTGCCTGTGCTTGAACAACCTCGACACTCCAGACGTATCCAAGCCACTCGCCTCCACCGCGGCTGCGTAGTTCTCGCCTTTGCCAGCCGTCATAACCTGGATCGGCACGAGCACGTTGAAAGAAACCTCAGTGTATGATCCACCGATCTTGAACAACATAGTGTACAACCATTCTGTGTTCAACAATGGCAATTTTGACACATGAGTTGGTTCTCTGCCGCCGTCCATGTCGATCTGAGCTCTGGAAAGGTCGTGTCGCTCCAACGCGGTTCCAACTACTAGTTCCAAGGATGCGTCGTCGTTGTCAAAACATGCGGCTGTCAGCTTCGTCTCATCAAACCTGCACTGTTGAGAAAACAACATGCACTCGCCACCTGCACTTGTAACCCTCCCAACGCAAGCATTCATCATGCTGATGGCCATTGCTCGTTCTGTCAACATTGCCAGCGCCACAAACCGTGACTTACATCTTGCGAACACCGACCTGCTAACTCCAGCAGCTTGGGCACTGACACTTTCACTCATCATATGGTTCGCCAGTTTGCCACGGATCGCATTGATCGTATCTGTTGCCACTTTGTCGAACATACCTGGTCTGTCAGGGTCCTCTCTTACGACGCCAAGCGCAACCAACAATGGGTTATACAGGAGGCTACCGCGACGCTGCCGTTGAACATGCAGGAGGCCCCGTAAACGTTCGCAGTCCTGATCTAAGGCATCAGCTGGCGGCCCGACTGGACCAGCAACAACAATCTGCATCTCATCGGGCACGACGTCGCCAACGGCACCCTCGATGTCGGCTGGCTCGCCGTCGCCTTCAGAGGCGCCCTCGCCGTCGGCTGGCTCGACGTCGCCGCGCGGAGCTGCCAGCGGCGCGGCGACGTCCTTGGCCGCCAGAGCAGCACCAACGGGCCGCCACAGCTCCTGGGCGGTGGCGCGCCGCCGACGCCGCTTAGCCCCCCTGTCCAGCGGAGGCCCGTCCCGCGCGGGCTCCTCGGCGCCGTCCTCGACAGGGCTCAACGAGCCTGCTGCTCCCGCGAGAGCCTCCCAGCCGCCCGCGTCGCCATCCGCGAACGCAGCCCAGCCGCCGCTGGGCGGCGCATCGGCCTCGCTCGGCGATGGGCTGGACGGCCCGACGAAATGCGCCCACCCCTCCAATGGCATGGAGGGGCTGACGCCTGAGCCAAAATGGCTACGGATGTGCCAAAGCAACAGAACCTCTTGGAGAATTTGCAAGGCTTCTAATACCCCCGTTCAATGCAATCAGTCTTCGGAGGCTTCTATTCAATCAATACACGGGCGACTCTATCGTTATCCCACCAGCCTTTTGGCGACAGGTGGCCTAGATGCCTCTTCCCTCTTCCAACAACCCCTCTTCCCATTCAGGGAAGGGTTTATCACTGCCCCCTCCCCCGTCCCACCTGGGCGGGCGAGGGGGCCGCGCGTAGTTAGTTAGAGCGCACCTTTTCGGACCATGGGAATGCTATTTTTGCCACCCTCACACGGGTCGTGGCCTCCGAGGGGAGGGGCGTCGATCGGGGCGCCCCCTCTTTTCACCGACCGCTTCCAAGATGGCCCCAAAAATGCCTTCCACGGCTCGCAAGGGCCCCCAAAGAGAGATTAAGGACCGCTCCAAGAAGCCCAAACATGGCCCCATGACTGCCCCTGAGGCCCCCAAGACTGCCTTAAGAGGGCCCAAAGACAGTGCAAATTGCCTCCAAGACGCCCAAGGTGGCCTCCAATACGGCCAAGATGGCCCCAAGAGAGCCCAAGATGGCCCAATGTCTCCAAGACGGCCCAATATGCACCCAAGACGGCCCAATATAGCCCAAAGATGGCCCAAGACGGCCAGAGACGACCCCGACAGGCCTCCAAAACGGATGTGGCTCACTTTTGGATTGTTGCTCGCTGCTACAGCCCCTTCATCAAGGCAGCTCGCCTGGCGGCTGTTTTGGGGTGGGCTGGTGGGGATACGCGAAGCGTGAAGAGTTGTTTAGCCTCTGTTCAATCTACGCGCGGCTTCTACTCGATTCATCGTGCTGCGAAGCAGCAAAAAGAACGCACAGCATGAGAGAGCTCTGGCCACAAGACGCGTGGATTCACCTGCCTCCAAGACTGTCCATCTACAGCATGAGCTCGGCCACAAGACGACTATGCCCCCCCTCCCCCCGTCCCCAGTCCAACCCCCTCCTCTATCCCCTGGACTGGCCCACTAAAGGCCCGTGATCCCGATAAATTTGCAGGTGGCGTCTAGATGTCCGTCGCGCCCCTCCCTCTGCCAAAGCTAACTGGTCGCGGAGGAGGGCGAGGGCCCTCTTCCTATGTATCAGGCCCTCCGTCGGAAGAGGGGTATAACGACTAGGCAGAGGGCAGGCGATTGCGGGGAAGACAATGAGAAGGGGAGGAGGAGGAGGAGACGAGCAACATGATGACGTAGAGGAGAGTGAAGAGCGATTTGAAGGAGAAGGTTTGGGTGCCCATTCACAATCGCGCATATAATCGCATCCTGTTAAAAAAAATCAGGCGCCCTCACAACGAACATGGTTCATTTTTTTTTCTATCGGCGGCCCTATCATTTTTCTATGTTTTGCCTATCGCGCTGTTTTCCTGGATTCTATCAACAAAGGGCGCGTGGGCATCACAAGGCTGGCGCTAAGAAGCAGCCTCCTTCCAAGAAGCCTCCCCCCCCTCCCCCTGCCCGCTCTGCGCGCCGCCAATCCATGTGCATGTATCCACGCTGGTTTCGAAAGTACGCATGGCGCGAACGTTCGTATCACGAGGCTGGTCTCGCAGATTGGGGGACCGTATTCGTGCACGTGGCTGGGCTCATCCGTCTTTTGTGTGCTCCCTGGCAGGGGGTGGTTGATTCGGGCCTCCCGTTTTCGCGCCAGAGTTCCCCAAAATCTGGGGTAGTTCTTACCCAGATAGTACGCAATCGGAGTTCCCCCGAACCAGATTCTGCCCTGTTGTGGATTGCTGTCCAGTGCTCCTGCAGCAGGTTTTTCCCGAATCAAGCGGTTCCAGGGTTTTCCGGGATCACACTTGGGGACCCCGCACGGGGTCTTACCCAGGCCAGGTCTATTTTGATAATACGTGTGCCCGATCCTCCGACGCTGCATTTGTTTTGTGGCGTCCCCCCCTGAGAGATCTCGACCCACTCCTCGTGGCCCGCTTTTCCTCCTGAGCCGTTTCTTGATGGTCCAGGGGCCAGGGCACGGCCGAAAACGAGGCAAGCCCACACGTCCAGATTTGTTTAGACGTCGCCTGGGGAGATCTTCCAGACCTGCGACGTCGTGATGTTTTTTCACAGCGTGCACCTCCAGGGAGTTCCTGACCCGCTCCCCGGGACCGGCTCTTCATGCCGAGTTGTTCTTCGGCGGCTCCGCTGGCCCGAAAACGTCGACGCAGACGCTGTTCTGATCTTTCCTCGCGGCGCGAGGCGGTGGGGGCTGAGGTTCGGTGGCAAATTCAGTGAGCATTATGTACCCTCGTGATTCCGTTCTAGAGTGCGCCAGCGCCGATCTGGCGCATGGTGATCGATGAGTCAGCGCCACTTTAGCGTCGACCATGGTCGGCGAGCGTCGATTTGGCGTCGTCCCGCGTCGATGTAGCGTCGATTTCGCGTCGGTTCGCAAGAGCCAACAACATTTGGGGGGTGCCACCAAAGGTGCCCCTGGCCCAAGGTGTCCCCAGCTTTCCTGTCAAGTTTTCAGGAGGGAAAAAAGCACCGACACAATTAACCGTCGACTCCCAGGAAAATATTGGAAAATATGGGAAGTGGGGGGGGAAGACGAAAATCGAGAAAATATTGAACATATGGGGAACCCTGGGATTTGTGTGTATTTATTTGTGTGTCCTTGGGCCCCTTTCATAAAGGTGCCCCTGGCCCAGGGTGTCCCCAGCTTTTCTCGTTCAAGTTTTTGGGGCGCCTCGGTGGCCTCTCGGTGCCTCGCGATGGGGTGCTTTCTGGAGGCCGTGAGGGGGCTCCTTGCAAACCCTTGGGGCACACTGGGCCAGGGGTACTTCTAGCGTTAAGTCGGGCGTGTCCCTCAACAGGGGGAATATTTAAAAATAATTGAAACATGATGTGGGGACGATTTTCCGAATATTTTTGATCATTGGGCCACGGGTATTTCTAGCGTTCAGTCGGGCCTGCCCCTCTACAGCGGGAATATTCAAAAATAGTTAAAAGGGACGATGTTTCAAATATTGTTTCGGTCAATGTTTAAACATACGTTCTGAATATTTCATAATGTTTCTCCAACAATCTGCCTGTAGGGTGACATGCCCGACCTAATTCTTGACGCTTCGCGTATCCCCACCAGCCCATCCTACACCAGGCGCTCGAACGAAGAGCGCCGATGATCGGCAGCTGTTCTCCTCCCCCTCTTCCTCCTCCTCCGCCTTCTCCTCCTCCTCTTCTCCTCCTCCTCCCTCACCTCCTGCTCCTCCTCCTCCTCCTCCTCCTCCTCCTCGTCCTCCTCATCTTCCTCTTCCCTGGTGGCGTCTTGGAAGTATCTTCGAACGTTTTGGTGGGCTCTTGGGCCTTGCGGGCGGGCGGGCGGCGCTCCGCCCGCCCGCGCGCAGGGCCCAAGAGGGGGTCCAAGACGTCTCTCGGAGCCATCTTGGAGGAGATCGATCAACGAAGGGGGGTTCCTAAATTTCAGCCCCCCCCTCAGGAGCCACGATCCTCGTGAGGGGTGTCGAATTTTAGCCCTCCCAGGGGTCGATCTTGGACGCTCTGACCGATCGCGGCCCCCCCTGTCCAGGTCAGTGGGGAGGGGGTAGGGGGAGGGGTAAACCCCTCCCCGAAGGGGAAGAAGGAGGGGTGGAAGAGGAAACTCGTTAAACCACCGACGCACTAAAGGGCTGGTGGGATTCTAGCGCGATTCCGTTTCTAGAGTGCGCCAGCACCGATTGGCGTTTGGCAGTCGATGTGGCAGCGCCGGTTCAGCGTCGATGTCAGGCCCGCGCCCTCTGAAAGAAGCAGCCTCCTTCCAAGAAGTTCCCCCCCTCCCCCTACCGCTCTTGTTCGCGCCGCCAACACGAGCGACGCCATACAACGAGGTCGCCTGCGCCGAAGTTGGCGCGTGAGCTGCCCGCGTAAGCTCACGCGTAAGCGCCCTCGCTGCCAATATAGCGTGCCGCGCTGGCGGCCCCCGCAAGCCGCGGCGTAGGTTCGCTGCGCCATCAGACCCGTTCTTGATCTTCGCTCACATGGAACTGCCACCGGAGGGCCTTTGGGGGACGGCTGGCCTGTGGGGTACAGAGGTGATATCCGAGAGGGCACCATCCGCGCCGCGCGCCGAGGCGCCCAGGGCACGCCCCGGCTCCTCGAGGTGTGCGGCAAGGCGCCCGCGCCGTCGGTCAGGACTTCCTCCTCCTTCTCCTCCTCACTCCACAATTACTCAGAATGACTACTACTCTCCCTCTTCCCCTGATGACGGTTTGAAAGTGTCCGCCCCCCCCCCCCCGCGTATTGTTTTTTTACACAGGTTTCCCCGGAGTTGGGTTTTCGCTGGCATTTGTGTTCAAAATGTTGCTCTCGCTGAGGCGCCGGCCTCATTTTCGGGCCCCGCTCGTTCCGAATCGTGCTCCCGCTGCAGCGCTGGCCTCATTTCCGTGCTTCCGCTCGTTCCGAACCGTGCTCCCGCTGCAGCGCTGGCCTCATTTCTGCGCTTCCGCTCGTTTCGACTCGTGCTCCCGCTGCAGCGCTGGCGTCATTTCCCGTGCCATGCCACGGCATGCAATGCAATGCTAGGTTGATACTGCGCTTTGCGGTGCTCTTCTACGCCATGCCACGCCGTGCTCTACAATGAATCGCGTACCCTTTCGGGATCATTGCCCTGCTCGACATCCGACTGTGCGAGTAGAGAGGGGATCTGCGCCATGGTAAGGGATGGGAGGGAGGGAGAGGATGTCAGATATGACGCGAGCGCACCTAGCTTGTCATCCTCCCCCTCCTCCTCCTCCACCTCCTCCTCCTCCACCTCCTCCTCCTCCTACTCCTCCTCCTCCTCCTCCTCCTCCTCCTCCTCCCCCTCCTCCTCCTCCTCCTCCTCCTCCTCCTCTTCCTCCTTCTCCTCCTCCTCCCCCTCCTCCTACTCCTCCTCCTCCTCCTCCTCCTTCTCCTCCTCCTCCTCGTCCTCCTCTGGCAGCACTTGCGCGAGGACGAGGATCGTTTTTTTCGGCGGGCTTCCCAGGAGCGGGGAGCTGGCTGGAGGCCCGAGCCGGCCCAGCACTCGAAGGTTGCCAGAGGTGCACCTGGTCCAGGGTGCCCCCAGCTTCCAGCTCAGTTTTGGAACCCCTTCGGGGCCTCGGAGGCCGTGGGGGCCTCCTTGGACCAGGTGCACTTCTAACAACACCCGAAGCACTGGTTCCAGCCAGCAGGAAGAGAGGGCGAGGTTCAAGGGTCTGGTCTCGAGAACGCTTTTTCACTTTTTCGGCCCCCAGGGGTTGTTTTCGGGCTTCGGGGACGGCCCACAGAGATGGACCCCGGGAGGGGTCTGGGGACCGACTTGGCGCGGATTGGACCTTATCCCCTCCCCTCCCCCTTGACCCCCCTGGACCGATGCTTTCGAAACCCATCCAGCTCAGACCCCACGCCCACGGTCGCCTCCCCCACCCGGGAGCCACCACTTTGCAGGCCAGGGCTCTGCGAGATCCAGTTGTGAAGAGAACGGAGGGCGGAGAACGCCTCGACCCGCGGCCGCAGCTTCTCTCGGGTGCGCCAACGTCCTGGCTCAGCAGAGTCCCCGTTGACGGGGCCCTAATCTCGAGCGGCGGTTGCATGCAGACCCGAGCAGGCGTAGCCAGTGAGCGAAGCTCTCCAGGACTCCCCGGTGAGGTCCGAGCGGAGGGGGGGGGGCTCGCCCACACCGCCGATGTTTCGACAGCGCGGCTCAGCATAAGGCCCGATTTGTTCCACGCCGACGTCTCCCATGAGGACGTGGGGAAGAGCTTGGGGCAGGACGCGGGGAAGGCCGTCGCAGCTGGCGGGGAGGACGCGTGCGACGCTGCCCCGGCGACGCCTGCACCCTCGACAGCGCTGCCGAGAGCATCGGCGCCAGCACCTGTGGAACCCCGGCAGCACCCGCCGAGACTTCGGCGATGCGGCGAGATCGTCTGACCCCAGGAATTCGGACCACATTCGGGAGGCTTCCAGTGAGCGAAGCTCGTGCTCTCGACCCAGATCGCCCTCGCGTCGTGAACAAAGGCGCAGCGGGATGGTCGTGGTGACAAGGCTTCCGATGCGCATCAGATCGGATTGTTCTGTCGAAAAGCAGACTTGCATTGTCAAGGGGGCCCCCGATGGTTGGGTCAGTGCGGCTCGTGGGGGAGATCTGCGCGTGAAGGCTGTCCACCGCTTCGGTCGATATCTGCGCTGGGGAGCTCTGGTCCATAGGATCAGAAACGTTGGGAGGAGGAGGAGGAGGAGGAGGAGGAGGAGGAAAAGGAGGAGGAGGAGGAGGAGGAGGAAAAGGATGAGGAGGAGGAGGAGGAAGAGAGGGAGGAGGAGCAGGAGCAGGAGGAGGAGGAGGAGGAGGACGAGGAGGAGGAGGACGACGATATGGAGGAGGAGGAGAAGGAGGGGAACGAGAAACAGGCTGACCAGGAGGTCGCGGATGAGGAGACCTGTGAAGCAGAAGGACGGCCGCAGCCGACGGGTAGGGGGCAGGCTTCTCCCCGTTGCTATAGGCCCTCTTCTAGGCAATCCTTGGGCTAAACAACGAGCGGTGGCCATCATGTCTTGTCCGCCGCGACAGCTCCGCTTGGTCGAGCCGCAATAATTTGGCCTTGTCCGAAATTCGCTAGACCCTCCGCCTTGCCCGCCCCTGCTCCCCTCCCCGATAGGATTCGAGTCGAGGAGGCGGCATCCAGGTGTCTTGGGGCCCTCCTGTACCGTTCTGGGGCCATCTTGGAGGCCTCTTAGACGATCTTTCGGCGATCTTTGGGGGCTCTTGGGCCGTCTTGGGCCGTCGGAAGGCCAAAAAGAAGCAAATGTCAAAATCCGTTGGTTTTTGGTTTCTTCTGGCCTTCCTGGTTGGGGCCTTTTGGGCAGTTTTGGGCCAGCTTCGAGCCAACTTCGGCCATATTGGTGGGTTCCTGGCACGTCTGACCCCGTCGGGAGCCGTCTTGGGGGCCTTTTGGGGCCGACTTGGGGCCCTTTGGGGGCGCTTCGGGGCCGTCTTGGAGGCCATCTTGGGGGTCTTGGAGGCCATCGTGGGCGTCTTGGAGGCCTCTTGGGCGATCTTGGGAGCCTCTTGGGCCGTTTTGGGCCGTCGGAAAACCGAGAAGGCGCAAATTCCAAAATCCTTCAAAAACCTATGGGGGATCAATGGTTTTGGCCTCTTCGGGCCTTCCTGGGGGACCTCTTGGGAGCCTGTTGGGCCGTCTTGGAGGCCTCTTGCAGGCCTTTTCATCTTGAGGCCATCTTGGGCCGTCTTGGATGCATCTCGGGACCATCTTAGCCGTCTTGGAGGCCATCATGGCCGTTTAGGAGGCATCTTGGAGGCCATCTTGGCCGTCTTGGGACCATATTGGGCCATCTTGGGGCGGAACAGGCATTGACTTGTCCAGTTTCCGGGTGGCCAGCGGGACGCGCCGGGAGTTCTTTTGGAAACAAAACCAAAACCAAAACCGAGAAGGTCCAGCACGCCAGGCACCCTTGTTGCAAGCAACAGGGGGCGGCGGATTTGGTGCCCTTCGGCCTATCCCGCCACCGTGCCTGGATGGTGGGTCGGAGGCCTCATGGACGTTGGTTGGGATCTCGTGGTTGGCCTCTTCGGAGCCTCTGGGAGGCAGTTTCGAGGCCCCCTCTGGGCCTCTTGGGCAGTTGCGGGGTTTTTTGGGGCCACTTTGGGGCGTTTTGGGGGCCTCGTTGGGGCCTCTTGGAGTTTTGTTGGGGGCCTCTTGGCAGCTTTTTGGAGGCTTTTGGGGGCCTCTTGGGAGCTTCTTGGGGCGGGAGGGGGGGGTACTCGAGTTCGGGACCCCTTCGGAGGCCACGATCCTCGTGAGGGGTGTCAAAAAACTGCCCTCCCCCGAGACACGCGGGCAGCCGCGACAAGCCCTAGGAGCCCCCTTGGAAAGCGGATCACAACTCGTCCCCCCCTTCCCCGGCAGAGCCACCCCGGCCCCTCCCCAGCAGAGCTGAAATTCAGGCTGTAGGCTGTAGGCTGTAGCTGAGGCTTTTTCAAACTCACACGCTGGATCGGCGGATTTTGACTCAGCTTCAGCTATCTTGAGCCATCGTGGAAGCCATATTGGGTTTTCTGAGGCCTTCTTGGAGCCATCTTGGGTCATCTTGGGCGCTCTAGCGCCTCGTGCCCCCCTCTCAGGCCCACGGGAGGGGGCAGGGGGAGGGGTCATGACACCCTCCTAGCTTGCAAACCGTCTAGCTCACTCCCACCCGCCCTCCCAACACAAAGGTAATACCCGAGCCTCAGCATGTTAAGCGGTCGTCTTTGGATGGGCAGCTACTGGGAAGCAGAACCGGACCCATGTACGCGACGCTGGGGCGAGGTGCGCCACGCGTGCCAGGCGCGCCATGCGCGCCAGGCACCCCTGGGGCCCGAGCGTACCAGGCACGCCTAGTGTGCCAGATGCGCCACGTGCTTCCGCCTGCGCCAGGTGTGCCGCATACTCCAGCCACGCCAGGTGCACCACGTTCGTGGCACGTGCAGAGTGTGTCAGGTGCGCCTGCGCACGTGACAGCACACATCGGGAAACATGTCGGCCCCCACCGCCCATGTCGAAAACCAATGCCCATCATTGTGTCTGGTGGGCTTGCGCACAGCAGGCCATACGCCACCACTTGACAGTGATCGCGGGGTGGCCGCTCACGATCCAGATGTAGCGGTGAGGTAAATTTAGTATTGTGTCTTTGTCAGGGATGGTAGCACTGCGCAGCAGGCAATATGCTGACCCCCCCGCCGTCCCTTTCAACAAAACAATACAAAGTGCTCGCGGGCCTCACGGACGTGACTCCAGGCTTTGCCCCCGAGTGTACTTCGTATTGTTTTCGGCAGGGATGGTGTGAGTGGACCCTCATGGGGTCCTCATTGTTCCTGGTTGGATGCCGGTCGCCAGGGGGAGGGACTGTATACTAATAGGCAACAGTAATAAACCCTTCCCCCCAGCAGGGAACGGAGGGTGTGTGGAAACAGAGCAGACTAGATTCGTTAAACCACCTACGCCCAGAGGGTTGGTGGGATCATGTTCCGTCGATAGCTGTGACTGCTGCAATGTCAGAGGCTGCAGGCAAGACGTGAAATGGATGGTGTCGGTGTTTGTTCCGTGGCCTCTCACGCTCGAGGTTCAGGCATGTGCGCGGACGCTCCAGCATGTCCGAGCGTACCCATCCTCGAACGAGGCGAGCGAACAAAAAACACCTTGCCTATCTCATGGTGTCGCAGTGATTTCTCCCTCCTCTTTCCTCCCTCCGCCGTCCCACCTCGTCGACCGCCCTCCTCCCCTCCTCCGCCTTCTTTGGGAAATCGGCGTGCTGCGTGCATCTGTGCAGAGCACGCCCGCTTCGCTCCCACCCCTGCGCCTCCGGTGAGGACCAGAATGACAGTCACGTCAGCGCTGGGCTCCACGGGAGTTGCCCGAGTGCTACCAGCGCCGCCCGTGCAGTCACCTGCCCCGTAGGCCGTGGAAGCCGCCGCTTCAGGGCCACATCGAGTCAGATCAGTACTCGGGACCCCCAGGCATAATGTGCGCTGGCCGAAATCTCGGCCGTTGAATATCAAGGGGGAAGAAGCATCCCGACCCTGAAGATTGGCGTTCGCTAAACGGCCCTGGGCGTTTACTCAACAACCCTGCCCTGTTGGATCCCCTCCTTGGGCGCGAACGGCTTCGCTTGTCGGGGTGATTCTTATGAGGGTGGATTTCCTGTTCTCCAGAATATCATGTTGGAGATGCTGTGGTCGGCGTTTTGGGGGAAGGCGCCGATTTCGGCCAGACTTGTGCTCCCGGAAGGGGCTCCAGATCCTCGCCCGCCTTCGCCTGCCGAACAGCGCCGCCCGCACGCATGTGAAGAGACTTTGGCTGCCCTGATACGCCCGTTTTGAAACGCAACACGTTCCGTGATCAAAACGTCCGTGTTAACACGCTGCGTGTTAGCTCAACGTGTTGGCCCACACTTTGGCGAACGTATCGCGCAAAACGTACGTTTTCAAAATACGTGTTGAGCGCCGTGAGAACACGCTACGGGTTGCTTGTTGCGTATCGGGGCGGCTAAGGAAGAAATTCGGCCGACCCGAGCGCTGGCCAGGTCCCTCTTATCCAGGGTCCTGCGTGACCGTCCGGTGCGGCGCCCCACGGCTGCGCTGCCCGAACTTCCCCCTCAGGGCTCATTTCGACTCTTCTGGCCCGATTCGATTCGAGTTCGATGGCTTCCGATTCCGATTCGATTCGATTTCGGATTCCGATCTCCCAGTGGAGGCCTACTCGCCTGACGACCTCCGCCGACTCGACTCCTCCTGGCTCGGCTGCCGATCTCCGCCGATCGGATTCGTTTCGATCGCCGATCCGTTCGTCGATTCGACTCTGGGCCCTCCTGCCCTCCGCCCTCAGGTCGGACACGTCCCCTACAGGCGGTTTTTGGGCGAACATCCGAACATGCGCAAAAGCAATCAAACATAGTTCACAGTAGTCAAAAGATCGTCCCCAGACTATTTTTTATGTTTGGATATTCCTCCTGCAGAGGGCCACGCCCGACGCAACCCTGCCCGCAGGAGCCCCTACGCGTACCCGCCGAGCGGCCGCCCCAGCGTGCGCGCCGCCAGCGCCAGCGCGGCGCAGCGCCGCGTGCAGACGAGGCCCCGCCGCCGCGGCGCCCTCCTCGCCCTCGAGGAGGAAGGCAAGTCAAAGACAGATCAAGATTTCCAGGCAGGGCCTCGCCTGCGGGGATCGAAGGTGTTGGCATCTCTCTTCCGCGGCGGAGGCCGGCGGAAATTACAGAATGCGCCCCCTTTTTGGTTTCAGAGTTTCCAGAACCCGCCGTATGGATGCCGCTAGCCCACCCTCGTCGCCACGGCCAGATTCGCCTCGCAGTCCAGGTCAGAAGGCACCCCAGAAGAGGTCCACGGAGTAGCGGTCTCGGTTTGTTGTTGTTCCTCCAGAAGAGGTGGGCAGGTATGTCGGTAGGCGCGCGCGCGCGCGTGTGTGTGTGTGTGTGTGTGTGTGTGTGTGTGTGTGTGTGTGTGTGTGTGCGTGCGTGCGTGCGTGCGTGCGTGCGTGCGTGCGTGCGTGCGTGCGTGCGTGCGTGCGTGCGTGCGTGCGTGCGTGTGTGGGTGTGTGTGTGTGTGTGTGCGTGCGTGCGTGCGTGCGTGCGTGCGTGCGTGCGTGCGTGCGTGCGTGCGTGCGTGCGTGCGTGCGTGCGTGCGCGCGTGCTTGCGTGCGTATGTGTGGTTGCGTGTATGTAAGCGCGTAAGTGCGTAAGTGTATAAGTGTGTGTGTGTGTGAGTGTGTGTGTGTGTGTGTTTGTCAGTGTCTGTGTGTCGGTGTGTCTGTGTGTCTGTGTGCTTGTGTGTTTTTGTATGTTCTTGAGTTTTCTGCCCCTGGGGGGCCCGACTGGGCCCCTGGACCGTCAAAAACGACTCGGGATGATCGGCCGCGGAGGACTTCGGGAGACGTCTTTGGCCGACCAGCCCCATGTCCACTGGTAACCAGAGCCAGGGGGCGGCCAGGTATGCTCATCGACCCTAATCTCCAATTCATCGCCGATATGGGCACCCCTCCCAGGACTGTGCTGATTTGCTGTAGAGAGCCTATCGCCGATCTATCGGCGGTGTATCGCCGATTCCAGCTCGATGTTTCCTCCCTGAGGAAGCCCCTCCCTATCGCCCCCCCACGGTATGATGGGAAGCCAGAGGCCCAGCCTGATGACGTTGATCGTGCTGCTCGTTTGGCTGGGTCCTTGAAACTCCCCTGTGGCCCGAGTAGTCCTCAGTGCAGTCAGGACGCTGAGGCAAATCTTATGTTTGGCTCAGGAGGGGCTCAGGTGTTCGGGCCGCTCCTTAGACCTGGGTCGGTGAACCTATCCAGCTGCCCCCGGAAAACCCCGCCAACGTGCCTGTGCAACAGCGCAGCAGGAAGGAGACGAAGTGGAGGAACAGGCGCAATCCCGAAGATGGTCTGAAATGTGACGGGTCGTAAACTCGACCTCGTGTTCGTCCGCGTGGTACAGGGGAGCAGGAAGAGGAGGAGGAGGAGGAGACGGAGGAGGAGAAGGAGGAGGAGGACCAGTGTAAACCCAAGAGTCAGCAACGATGTTGGAATACATTCTCCCTCCAAGTTCCCTCTCAATGGCCCATACAACGGGTCATTTTCACTTGGAGAACTGCCTCGTTGGAAGACAACCGTTTCGAAGATCCTGAAACATGCCAAAATATTGCTCTCTGGATCCCAACGCCACGGGTCAACTTGAGTTTTGCGTCTTGACGATCCTGGATGCTGCCAGAACACCATTCCTGGGACTTCAACATCGCGAATCAATATAACTGTTGCACCCTCATAATCCTGAATCCTTCCAAAGCGCCATGTCTGGTACGCTGATCACGGGAACCCGTGGACATCAAGAAAACGAATGTGCACGGCGATCTAACGAGAGCATCAGTTTGAAAAGGACCGTCCTCAATCCGTGAAACGTTTGCAAATGTTTGAAACGAATGTGCGCGGCGCTGAGGCGAGAGCCACATTTTGAAAACCACTCGCCCTCAATCCATGACACTCTTGCACAGTTTGAGAACGAATGTGCGCGGGCCGGGGCGAAAACCACATTTTGGAAACCACCCACCCCCCATATGTGAAAATGCTGTCATTTTTTAAGCTTCAGGGTCATACATGGTGAGGAAGTCTCAGGCAAAACGCTCGGCCCGCCCTAAAAACTTGCTTCGGGGTGCGACAGGGGGAAGTTATTTATGAGGAAAAAAGGAAAGGAGGAGGAGGAGGAGGAGGAGGAGGAGGAGGAGGAGGAGGAGGAGGAGGAGGTCAGGGAGAAAATCTGGCGGCATCTGAGTGCCCCCGCACTCGGCCGCCCATGCTGGAAATATGGAACTCAGGTCATGTATAAAATGCAGACAAGAAGGAGAAGGCCTCGCAGGGGTCCTCTTAGGGCCTACTGGGAGCTTCCTGGGGCCTCTTGAGGGCCTTTTCGGGCCGCTTGAGCGCCTTTGGGGGCCGCTTGGGCTGTCTTAGGGGGCTTGTGGTCCGTCTGACGCCTTCGGAGAACGTCTTGGGGGCCAATCTGGTCCGACTTGTAGTGCCCTCTGGGAGCGCTTTAGGGCAGTTTGGGGGCCCTTTCGGGAGGCTCTTGGGTGATCTTGGTATCCTCTTGGGCCGACTTGGGTCCCTCTTTGGGGGCCTCATGGGCTGTCTTCGAGCTATCTTGGAGGCCTTTTAGGCCGTCTTGGTCTGCCAGACACCCTAACATTGTGAGAAACTCAAAATCATCGACGAACCCCAGGGGGGGTCACTGTTTTCGCCTCCTCGGGCTCTCCTGGAGGGCCACGTGGAGCCCAATTCGAAGGGGAGGGAGGACCGATGAGAAACGGGAACATGTGAGGGGATGAGACGGTCGGGAGCTTTTACTTAGCGTATCGCGCCGCCGGTACTGGCCCGCCACTCCGCGGCTCGACGCGCTAACCATGTCCCCCATCTCCGAAAGCCGATATCCCGAACTCTTCCCAGCAACCCGCCCCGTGGAGAGGAGCGGTGCGCGATCAGGTCGCTTGACATGGCGTGTCGCAGAGGCCGCCGCCGTGACACGCTGAGCAACAATTGCCGACCGTAGGAGGATACTGTGGAGCAAGAGGATGATGAGGACGATGAGGACGAGCAGGATGATGGTGTGGAGGATGAGGAAGAAAAACAGGACGGGGGAGGACGTGAAGAGATGTCGAAACAACTCCCGCTCCGGAGCAAGGGAGTTACAGAGGCAAGCGTCATGAGGGTCGAGCTCGAACGGGCGCGCGAGCAGCTTGTCGACTCGAGTTTGGGAGGGATCGATCGCGCAGCTATTTCTCCCCAGGGGAAAAACCTGAGCGGGATGGAGGGGAAGAGCAGAGGGGACGACAAAGGGGCGGCACGAGGCAGCAGAGGCGCAGCCAGGTCATCGCAACATCGCAATACTGTTGCAAGCGCGCCAACTTACTAGCGAAGTTATTGATCCGCGTGAGGTTGGAACCTCGATGAGTTTCGGCGGGCTTGTCCAAGCTTATTCAATGTTCAGTGGCGTGCCCAAGGTTTTTCACCGCATCGCCCTGGTTCCGTTTACAAGCAGGTGGCGCATGCCGATACTAAGAGACCTGAAATGTTCGATTTAGCTTGGATGATGATGGCAGCCAGCTCGAAATTCGCCTCCACCTCCAGCGCTGCGAAACACGTGCGTCGCAACCCACAGTTGTGGATAAGAGTGAGGGAGCGGCGGGGTTGTCGGCAGTTTGCGAGGCTCTGGAGAAGCCCGGCGCAGGCGCTTTTTTTGCCCGCCGACACAATGTGGGAGGGTCGCAGGTGGGTCGCGGGTGGATCGCCGGGTGGATCGCGGGGTGGGTCGCGGGGTGGGTCGCGGGCGGGTCGCGGGCGAGGACGACGACAACACTGCAACAACACAAACCCAACAACAGCAGCGAAAGAACAACACTAACAACAACAACAACAACAACAACAACAACAACAACAACAACAATCAAAACAACAATAACAAATAAATCAAACACAGCAGCAACATCAGCAACAACTACAACAACCACAACAACACCAACCACAACAACAACAAGAAAACCAACAACATCAATCACACTAACAATCATTACACGACTGTTCGTTTTACATGCGTGCGTGTCTCTCAACATGCATATCCCAAGCCCTCGCTACCCGCCCTCTTCATCTTCGACTGTACCCCTTCAGAGGTATATCTTCTTTGCCTGACATGTGCCAGTGGCGCAGCCCCTCTAACAGGAACACGAGGGAGAAAGGAAGGGCAGCGAGGGAGCCACGAAGGGCAGCAAAGGGGCCACGAAGCGCTGCAACGGGGCCACGAAGGGCATCGAGGGGACCACGAAGGGCTGCAATGGGACCACAAACGGCAGCGAGGGGACCACGAAGGGCTGCAACGGGGCCACGAAGGGCAGCGAGGGGACCACGAAGGGTTGCAACGGGGCCACGAAGGGCAGCCAGCGAGAACGCGACTCCAGAGCGCCGAGAGAGCGATTCCTAAATAAATTGCAAAGAAGTCCCAAGCGACAGCGCGATTCCTGCGTAAAATGCGAGGGAGTCTCAAGCGGGAAGGGGGGTCCTGGCGAAATTGTGAGGAATTCTCAGGCGGGGGCAGTTATTGTTGTTGTAACTGGGAGGCCAGGTGCGCAGTTTGACCCTGGTGATTTTCCTTTATACAAAACCAGGTGCGAGCCCCAGGGGAAGCACTTCAATTGAAAAGCACAATGATCACCGGAGGGGGGATCAACAATATTTATCTTTCAATCATGAGAGTTCAACAACAACAACAGCAGCAACAACAACAATCAGTTTAAGACTGTTCGCTCTTACCTGCTCGCGTGCCACTCAACACGTATATCCCGAATCCTCGATACCCGCCCTCTTCGTCTTCGACCGTACCCCTTTGGGTGTATATCTTTCTTACCTGCAGCGTGTATTTCGTGCGGCCCCTGAGGCAGGGGAAGCGAGGACGGATGGAAGGAAGGGACAAGGGGGAGGGAGGAGGATGGAGCACGAGAGAGACTAGGAGGAGGGAGGCTAGGAGCAGAAAACACGTGGCAGAGCCAGACGGGCAGATCGGGCGGGTAGACCCTACCAGGCGGGTCGGGAAGGAGGGCCTAGGCGGCCAGATCGAGCAGGCGGGTTGCTGAAGCGTGCGTCTTGCATGAGTCGCGAGGAGGTCTCGAGCGACAGCTCGATTCCCAAATCATTCGTGAGGAAATCCACAGCCAGAGGTCGAGGGTGCGGCGTCGGAATGAATTGCGAGGACGTCCCAAGCGACAGCGCGATTCCTGCATACATGGTGAGAAGTCCCGCGCGAGAGCATGATTTGGAAATGAGTTGAGGAAGTATCAGGAGGGATCCGTTGTTGTTGTAGTTCGGGGGCCAGCAACACACTTTGTTTCCTGATAACAACTGGGTGCGAGCCCGGGGGGAAACACTTCAATTGAAAAGCGTAACAAACATATGTTTCTGGATGGGGGGATCAACAATAGTTATTCTTCAGTAGTGGGAGTTAAACAACAGCAGCAGCATTAGCAACAACAACAACCACAACAACAAAAGCAGCGACAACAACAGCAGCAGCAACAACATCAATACGCACCGCGGAACCCCATTCCAGCCACATGCCCAGGGACAATACATGACTCTTTGGTTCACCCCTTCTGGCTTATCCATACTACTACTGGCCAGCAATAGCCAAGCGAACGTATTGATTGATTCTGCAGTTGCACTCGTTTGTGAATCTCAGCGTGAACCCGTCAGACAGCAGCTCTGACGCAGAAGCATGCGTTGCGGCTCGGTCATCGTGTTTCCCATCCTCGCTCCCCCCACGCAAGGGGAGAAGGGAGGGAATGGAGCTCTGCTTGATGAGGAGGAGATCCAGCCACGTCCCCCCGTCGCGCTCCCCGCGAGTTTCTCCGCTGGCAGATCGCGGCGCTGATCCAGCGCGGCCCCACCCCCGCCCGTAGGAAGAGGCGCGCGACGGTCCGCGCGGCCCAGACCCCCACCGCCGAAGACCGGTCGAGGGGGCAGGGCGGCTAGCCGCGCGCCATCGTTTGCACTGTTGAATTTGCGGCCCGCGGGCGAGGAGGACGGAGGGATGATGATGGCGAGGATCGGTCTGAGGATGATGGTGATGATGATGATGATGCTGATGATGATGATGATGATGATAATGATGATGATGATGATGATGATGATGATGATGGTGGTGGTGGTGATGATGATGATGATGATGAGGACGGTGATGGTGATGGTGATGGTGATGGTGATGATGAGGATGATGATGATGCTGATGCTGATGCTGATGCTGATGATGATGATGATGC
Source organism: Prorocentrum cordatum (assembly GCA_963575745.1). Taxonomy (NCBI): domain Eukaryota; class Dinophyceae; order Prorocentrales; family Prorocentraceae; genus Prorocentrum; species Prorocentrum cordatum. Next base: position 32,156 of record CAUYUJ010019815.1, read on the forward strand.
TGATGATGATGATGCTGCTGATGCTGATGATGATGATGCTGATGCTGATGATGATGATGATGATGATGATGAGGATGATGATGCTGCTGATGATGAGGATGATGATGTTGATGCTCTTGGAATGTTGTTGATAATGATTGTGGTGGTGTTGACGACGGTTATGAGGTGGCAAGGGGGGTGATTGTGATGATGATGATGATGATGATGATGATGATGATGATGATGATGATGATGATGATGATTTCTGATGGTCGTGATGATGAGAATGATCAGGAGGAAGAGGTGCAGGAGGAGGAGGGGTAGGAGGGGGATCCGCCCATACCTTCTGCAAACGAGGGCCAGCCGCCGCAGCATCCTCCTCATCCTCGAGGCGGGAGGCGGAGGATGATGATGATGAGGAGGAGGAGGAGGAGGAGAAGGAGGAGAAGGATGAGGAGGATGAGGATAAGGTTCGAAGATTGAGTGGGGTCGAAGGCGAGGGTTTGGGGTCACCTTGAGCGCCCTCGTGGCCACGACTGGATCCGCCTCGGACTTCTAGCCAGAACGCGCCACGGAGTGGTTTGGAAGGTCGATGTCGAGGAGGAGTGAGTGGGAGAGGTGAAGATCGACAGACGGCGTTTCGCCGGTCCCGGCGTATCGTATAGCCTCACTGGGCCCCGGCACGGTCGGATGACGACTCGGGCCAGAAAGCCAGCCCCGAGGAACGGCTCGAAGGCTGCGGGGTCCCACGTGGGGGAATCTCGACGTTGGGGGCCTTGCGTTGTGACACCACGGAGATCGTTGCTCGCGGGCGGTGTGTTTTTTAACGTTTTTTCGACGTGGTGGGCCTCCTTGACGAGCCTCCTCGTCGCCACGTTTGTGTTTTCCCTGCTGACTATGGTCAGAACGCACCACAGGACTGGTCCAGAGCGCGACGTTTTGGAACATCACGCGAGGACGTTTTGCATGCAGCAAGCTTCTTGAGATCTTGGAGTTGTTGTTGAACGCTTCGTTTATTTCTCGGGGCGCGAACCTGGCGTCATGTATAAAAACATTTGGCTTCGGGGACGCGAGTCTGGCGTTATGTTGAAAGGATTTCGGCCTCGGGAGCGCGAACCTGATGCTAGTTAACAACTTCTGGCCTCGGGAGCGGGGATTTGGCGTCATGTTTCGGGGATTCTGGCTTCGGGAGGGCGAATCTAGTGTGAATAACTAAGGATTCTGATTGCGGGAGGGCGAATGTGAGACGATGTGCTAAACATCCTGGCGTAATGTACGACAGATTCTGGCCTCGGGGGCGCGACTCTCGCGTAATGTACGAAGAGATATGTCCTCCCTGGCGCGAACCTCATGCATTTTTACATGTGATGGGACCCCCAGGGGATTATGGTATCCCATGGGCAGGGTTGTAAGAGGCCCGTCTTCGGTCCCCCCCTTCGCGCGGACAGGAACAGCTTACACTGGAAAGCAGAAGATAGAAGTCGAACGCTGCAGACTGGAAACTGGAACTCGGGCAGGGGGACAGCAGGAGAGAGAGGTGGTAAGCACGAGGCAGCAGAGGCGCAGCCAGCTCGGCGCAGTATCGCAATACCCTGGCAAGTCTGCCGGAGGGATTGCGAAGTAGTTGCTTCGCACGAGGTTGTATGAGGTTTGTCGGGAGTATCGAAGTTATTTCATTTTGTCATGGCGTGCCGAAGCTTCTCCCACTTCCAGAGCCGGACTGATGGCGCTGGATGATGGACGCCGCCTCGGCTCCATGTACACGTCGATGGCGGCTGTCGATATTGAGAGACCCGGAGTTTTCGACTTGGCTTGGATAATGATGCCAGCCAGTGCATGCGTTGATTGCACCTTCCTCGGCGCTGCGAATGACGTACTCAGCCATGTCGTTTGCGGCCAGCAAGAAAAACCAATCGAACGTATTGTTTTTCTTTGTAGTTTCACGCGTATGTGTTTCTCAGCGTGCACCGGTCATCCAACAGCAGTGATGCAGAGGCATGTGTTGCATCTCGGTCATCTTCTTCCCACATGCGCCTTCCCCATGCAAGTTGGTAAGGGGGGAGAATGAGGTTGGATGTGTAGAAAGAGATGTTCAGCCATGTACCCCTCTCGCGTTTCCGCCGAGTTGCTTCGCCAGCAGCTCGCGGCGCTGATCCAGCAGGCATCTTGTGCTCGCCTCTGCTGGTGGGGGGATAAGTGGCTTGTTATGTGGCCGTCAGAGGGTGAGGTTAGTAATGCCCTTCCCCCTACCATCTCCTCATTGCCCCTCCATGTGTCCTCTCTTCTTCCTATTCCCTCCTCCTCCTCCTCCTCCACCCTCTCTTCCCCTTCACCCCCGCCCCCTCCACCCTCCAACCCCCTCTCCAAAACAGGTGGTGAGGGGGGTCTCGAAGTATCGGAACAGGACAGGAATGAAGCTCAAGTTGATCAGGTCAAACGCGTCAGGGGGCCTCGCCCATTTCCACCCATCCTCCCACAACGCGAGGCTCGGTGGTTGGCACAACGTGATGAGTGGCCTGGGACGCGCTGCCACCCGGCGCACGGAAGGCGCTCGCGCGGCGACCGCTTCCGGCGCCTTGGCGAGGGAACGACCCGCGCGGGCTGCACACGGGCGGGAGCGGATCTTCGGAGAATCCTTGCGAGGCGCCTCGGCGACAGCACCGTGCAGTTCTCCCTCCCTCTCTCTCGCTCTCTCTCGGGCGGCCGAGGTTCCGATGAGCCTGGCGCGCGAGGGCGAAGCACCTGCGCCGCGCCGAGAGAACAGCACCGCCACTCGCGCGGACGGGCCGCGCCGCCTCTGGGCGAGGACGGCGCAGGAGCGCGCCAGCTCCAGGCGTGGTGTGCACGTGCCCGGGGCGAGGGCGACAAAAGCCGGCCGCCTGCGCCGCGCCCCGTCCCCACAACCCGGCGACCGCCCAGGCGGGAGCGCCGATTCGGGCGAGATCTGCGCGGCGCCCTGGCGGGAGCGACGCGTTTGTCCGCTCGCGCGTCGCGCGTCGACGAACAAGCGAGCGAGGAGTGTGCTCCGCGCCCAAGCAGGAGCTCAATTCTTAGGAACAGTGAGCGCGGCGCCGTGGCGAGAACGACGTTCCGCCCTGTCGCGCGGGATACGCGCCCTGTCCCACTGCTGCCACTCATTTTCCGGGAAAGATGAGACTGCCTGAATCTTGTCTTTATCGGTCGGCGAGGTGGCCTCTTAGGAGCCAGTGCGCGAGAGAAACGGCTGTTCTGGCGATTTCGTGGACCGTTTTCGCTTCGATGCATTTGGCAGCAGAGGTGGAGACGAAGACAGACAAAGGGGGAAAACGAAAGCAAACACGAAAACGGAAGCACTGTTCAGCTCGCGCCCTGGCAGGAGTAAAGAGTGATAGGCCCGGTTTCCACCACCACCACCACCACCAGAAGTTGGAGGAGGAAGGGGTCCTCCTCCTCCTTCTCCTCCTCCTTCTCTTCCTCCTCCTCCTTCCCCTTCTCCTCCTCCTCCTCCTCCTCCTCCTCCTCCTCTTCTTCGTCCTCATTCTTCTCCTCGTTCTCCTCCTCCTCCTCTTCCTCCTTCTCCTCCCCCTTCTCCTCCTCCTCCTCCTCCTCCTCCTCCTCTTCTTCGTCCTCATTCTCCTCGTCCTCCTCCTCCTCCTCCTTCCCCTCCTCCTCCTCCTCCTCCTCTTCTTCGTCCTCATTCTCCTCCTCGTCCTCCTCCTCCTCCTCTTCCTCCTCCTCCTCCTCCTCCTCTTCTTCGTCCTCATTCTCCTCGTCCTCCTCCTTCCCCCTTCCAAATTTTGGTGGTGGTGGTGGTGGTGGAAAAAAGGCCTATCGATAGGAACAAAGGGGGAGGGGCGGCCGCAGGAGGAAGGGGAGGGCGAGCGAGGGGCTTACAGGGCGAGCGACGGACGGGAGGGGGGAAGGGGCTGGCAGCGGACTGCAGGAGCGCCGGCGGGAGTGGTAAGAAGTCGGGCGCGGGAGGCCTGGGTTGACGAGATTTAAGTCGGGCCTGTCCCTCTACAGGAGGAATATTCAAAAATAATCTAACAATGGTATGGGGACGAATTTGTTGTATGCTTGATTATTCTGGGGCATTGTTGGACTATTTCCCAACCCTCCTTGGCTGGGTATTCGATTTGAATAGATCACTGCGGTCTCCAGTCCTCCTACTCCTCCTCCTCCTCCTCCCGCCTCCCGTCTCCCGCTTCCGTATTGTCTCCTCTTGCCTTGCGCGTACCTCGTGTGTGTGTGTGTGTGTGTGCATCCTGGTTGCGGTACCCCTTGAGTGTGCATTTTGCCAAGGGGCTGCGATCTGTGACACTGTCGCCACTTTCGAGGGCTGCTGGCGGGTCCAGCGGAGTTAGGCACCGCGGGGACCTGAGCGAGACCTCGCCGTCCCTGGGGGGCTGCGATCTGCGACACCGTCGTCACTTTCGAGGGCTGCTGGTGGGTCCAGCGGGGACCTGAGCGAGACCTCGCCGTCCCTGGGGGGGCTGCGATCTGCGACACCGTCGCCACTTCCGAGGGCTGCTGGTGGGTCCTGCGGAGTGAGGCACCGCGGGGACCTGAGCGAGACCTCGCCGTCCCTGGAGGGCTGCGATCTGCGACACCGTCGTCACTTTCGAGGGCTGCTGTTGGGTCCTGCGGAGTGAGGCACCGCGGGGACCTGAGCGAGACCTCGCCGTCCCTGGGGGGCTGCGATCTGCGACACCGTCGCCACTTTCGAGGGCTGCTGGTGGGTCCAGCGGAGCGAGGCACCGCGGGGACCTGAGCGAGACCTCGCCGTCCCTGGGGGGGCTGCGATCTGTGACACTGTCGCCACTGTCGAGGGCTGCTGGTGGGTCCTGCGGAGGGAGGCAGACCTCGCCGTCCTTGGGGGGCTGCGATCTATGACGCTGTCGCCACTTTCGAGGGCTGCTGGTGGGTCCAGCGGAGTGAGGCACCGCAGAGCGAGACCTCGCCGTCCCTGGGGGGCTGCGATTTGCGACACCGTCGCCACTTTCGAGGGCTGCTGGTGGGTCCAGCGGAGTGAGGCACCGCGGGGACCTGAGCGAGACCTCGCCGTCCCTGGGGGGCTGCGATTTGCGACACCGTCGCCACTTTCGAGGGCTGCTGTTGGGGTCCAACAACAGAGTGAGGCACCGCGGGGACCTGAGCGAGACCTCGCCGTCCTTTGGGGGGGCTGCGATCTGCGACATCGTCGCCACTTTCGAGGGCTGCTGGTGGGCCCAGCGGAGCGAGCCACCGCGGGGACCTGAGCGAGACCTCGCCGTCCCTGGGGGGGCTGCGATCTGCGACGCTGTCGCCACTGTCGAGGGCTGCTGGTGGGTCCTGCGGAGCGAGGCACCGCGGGGACCTGAGCGAGACCTCGCCGTCCCTGGGTGGCTGCGATTTGCGACACCGTCGCCACTTTCGAAGGGCTGCTGTTGGGTCCAGCGGAGTGAGCCACCGCGGGGACCTGAGCGAGACCTCGCCGTCCTTGGGGGGGCTGCGATCTGCGATACTGTCGCCACTTTCGAGGGCTGTTGCTGGGTCCAACGGAGTGAGGCACCGCGGGGACCTGAGCGATACCTCGCCTTCCCTGGGAGGGCTGCGATCTGCGACACCGTCGCCTCTTTCGAGGGCTGCTGGTGGGTCCTGCGGAGTGAGGCACCGCGGGGACCTGAGCGAGACCTCGCCGTCCCTGGGTGGCTCTGGAGAGCTGCTGTGGGATACGTTAGGCGCAACGGGCGCATGGCACAGCCAACGGGTGAGATGTGTGAAACAGACCATCTGCCGGGCGATGGCCATAATGTTGCGCCTACACGTATCCCGCGGGGCTCTCAAGAGCTGCTGTGGGATACGTTGGGTGCAACGGGCGTATGGCACAGCCAACGGGGGTGATTTGTTATTTCGTAACCCTTAAATCTTGATCGGGGGCTTGCGAGCCTTCTGATTGCTGCTCGCGACATCAGATGCGTCCATGTTACGCCATCGCCCCCGTTGTAGCAATCCTGATGTACTGATGCCCCGCATTGCGCAAGGGTTGGGTGCGTCGCCAGGGTCATTTTATGTGTTGTCCAGAATCCCCCTGTAAGAGGACATGCCCGACCTAAGCCTGGGCTGGCGAGACGCCGCCGTCCATGCTGTTCGCGCCACGAGGGCTCCGTACTGGAGCGGCGGTCATGGCCAGCACGGGGGGATCACATAACCCCGCTGGGCTCCCGGAGGCTCCCCCCCGAGGGCTCCCGAAAGGCGTCACGCGGCATGCCCGCCAACACGTGTGTGTGCGTGTGTGCGTGTGATCGCCGCAAGTTGGCAACGCTACGGCATGAACGCGTCCAGATCTGGAATCCCCAGACGCGGAACAGTGCGGAGGAGCAAAGAGTTACAGGGGGATAGGGGAGATTGACAATACAAGCGGGAAGCAGGTGACGGAGTGGGGACGAGGAAGGATGAAAGGATCAAGGGAGTAGGTAGGGTTGGGGTGGACGTGGAAAGAGGGGTTGGAGGGTAAAAGACTCGAGGGAGGACGAATCTACGACGGAAGGATACAACGACAGACGAAAGGGGAGAAGGGCGTCCCACAGTATTTTCGAATTCATGTTCGTGCCGCACTCTGGCTCACCATCGAGGGCGCGGAGATTAGCGCGATGCCCAGGCCCGGCCAGATACCGCCCGCCTCTGGACGGGGCCCCGCGGGAGCACAAAATTGATCTTCGCGTTTCGCAAAGCGCAAAAAGCTAGGTTCGTCCGTCCTCTCACAGTACTGTCGCGCTCACATCGCACTCTGGATTGTTAAATTAGCTCACACACGCTCACACACACAGACACACAGACACACGCACACACGCACGCACATACACACCGACACACACACACACACACCGACACACACACACACACACACGCACACGCACACACATATACACACACACACACGCATACACACGACACCCATGCCACTGCAGCCGACGGCTTTTCCCCCCACGCGCACCGACTTTACACCCTATTACGCGATATCCGCCCATGGCGGTCTCTCGCCCCCAAACAGCCTACAAAAAAGCCTCGTCGCCTTGGCCGCTTAGAATAGAATGAGAACCCGAGGATAGACTTCCAAGGGGCTATTCGGACGCACCCCTATCGAGGATGGACGCCCCCCATCTGGGATCCAGAGTCGAGGGTTCACGCCACTCCCCCCTCCCCAGATGGGATAGGGGCGACGACGACGACGACGACGACCGCCGACCGACCACCGACGAGGGACGACGACGACGACGACCCACCGACCGACCAACCGACTGACCGACTGACCGACCGACCGACCGACCGACGGACGACGACACCGACCGACCCGACCGACCCGACCGACCGACGACGACACCGACCGACTGACCGCCCCATCGACGACCGACGACCGACGAGAGACGACGGACGACGACACCGACCGACCGACGACGGACGATCGACGACCGGCGGCCGACAACAAACGACCGATGATCGACGATCGACCGACGACCGACTCACGACAACGATGACGAAGACATCTACGACGACGACGACAGCGGCGACTGCAATAGACCGACCGACTGACTGACCGACCGACCGACCGATGGCCCACGACCGACGATTGACGACATACAAACGACCGACAACTGACGACTGATGACAGACGACCGATCAACGACGACCGACGACAAACGATCGACGAGCGACGACCGACGACCGGCGACCGGCGACCGACGACCGACGACGGACGACCGACGACCGACGACCGACGACCGACGACCGACGACCGATGACGACGACGACAACCGACGACCGACCGACGACCGACGACCGACGACCGACGACGGACGACCGACGTCCATCATCACTCGACGACGACGACGACCGGCGACCGACAACGACGCCGACGACGACGACGACGCCGGTGGCGACGACGACGAAGTCGACCGACCGACCGACCGACCAAGGACCGACGACCGACCACCGACGACGGACGACCGACGACCGACAGTCGACGACTCACGACTGACAACAACTCAAGAAGAAGACGATGACGACGACCGACGACGACGTTGACCCAAGACGACGACGACGGACGACTACGACGACGACGGCAACGACGACGACCGACGACCGACGATCAACGACTGTTGACGACGACGGACGACGGATGTCGGACGACCGACGACCGACGATTGACCGAAGATCAACGACGACGACGACCGAGGACCGACGACCGACCGACCGACCGACCGACGACCCAGAGTTCGCGACGACGACAACGGCGACGACGACCGTCGACCGACGACCGACGACCGACGACCGACGACCGACGACCGACGACCGACGACCGACGACGACGACGACGACCGACGACCGACGACCGACGACCGACGACGACGACGACCGACGACCGACGGCGACGGCGACGACGACGACGACCGACGACCGACCGACGTCGACGACCGACGACCGACGACCAACGACCAGCGACCGGCGACCGACGTCCGACGACCGACCGACGACGACATCCGACGGCCGACGACCGACGACCGACGGCCGACGACGACCGACAGACGACAGACGACGAACGACGGATGACCGACGACCGGCGCCTGACGACCGCCGACCGACGACCGACGACCGACGACGACGACCGACTCACGACCGACGACCGACGACCGGGGACCGACTCACGACGACGACGACGACAACGGCGGCGACAACGACGATCACGACCGACCGACCAACCGACCGACCGACCGACGACCGCCGACCGACGACCGACGACCGACGACAACGACCGACGACCGACCGGTGACCGACGACCCAGGGTTCACGACGACGACGACGACGACAACGGCGACGACGTTCGCCGACGACCGACCGACCGACGACCGACGACCGACAAGTGACGGACGACGACCGACGACGGACGACCGACGAAAGGCCGACCGACGACGAACCGGACGACGACGACGACGACGACGACGACGACGACCGACGACCGACGACCGACGACCGACGACGACGGCGACGACGACGACGATGACGACCGACCGACCGACCGACCGACCGACCGACGACCGACGACCGACGACCGACGACCGACGAACGCGGACCGATGACCGACGACCGACGGCCGACGACCGACGTCCGACGGCCGACGACTGACGGCCGACGGACGACGGACGACGAACGACGGATGACCGACGACCGACGCCTGACGACCGACCACCGACGACCGACGACCGACGACGACTGACTCGCGACCGACGACCGGGGACCCACGACTCACGACGACGACGACGACGACGACGACGACGACGGCGGCGGCGACAACGACGACGACGACCGACCGACCGACCGACCGACCGACGACCGACGACCGACGACCGACGTTCGACGACGAAGGACGGAAGGCCGACGACCGACGACCGACGACGGACGACCGACGATCGACCGACGACCGACGACCCACAACGACGATGACAACGACGACGCCGTCGACGACGACAACGACGAGCTACGGACCGACGACCGACCGACCGACGACCGACGACCGACTACTGACCACCGACCACCGACCACCGACAACCGACGACCGACGACCGACCACATTATGCTGGCAAGATTGTACACCACCTTTCCGGTCCCGCCGCCCGCCAAGAGCCAGGGGGAAGACAGGGGGATTGACACGCCGAGCGCGGGCGAGGACGCCTGACGAATAGGGGAGAGGAATTGGAAGGCGGAGGAGGCGGGCGCGCGGCCGTGGGACCTGAGCCACCGACCCCCACCGTGAGGCGTGCGCGCGCCCGCCTGGGGAGGCAAGAAGTGGGAGAAAAGGAAGAGAGGAGGGGGGAAGCGGAAGGGGGGGACACTCGTCGAAAAGATGTGGCCAGGCAGGGGGACAGCTGACAAGAATTGTTGCAGGTCCCTGGCGGGGGGCGCGATCCAGCCGGGGCACCTCGGACAGGGCACCGCGCCGCAAAACATGCACGGCTCCGAGTCTCTGGGAAGACGAGGGAGGGAGGGGACGGATGACCGACGACGGACGACCTACGACCGACGACCGACGATTGACGTCCGACCGACGACCTACGATCCACGACGACGAGGACGACGGCGACGACCACTACGACGACCGACTACCGACGACCGACCACTGACGCTCGACCGACAACCCGCGACTCACGACAACGACGACGACGACCACGACAGCGGCTGCGACGACGACGACGATGGTGACGACCGACGACGGCGATGACGACGGGTCGACCGACCGACCGACCGACGACCGACGACCGACGGCCGGCGACCGACGACTGATGACCGACGTCGACGACTGGCGACCGACGACGGACGATTGACCGACGACCGGCGACCGACCCACGACGTCTCACGACGACGACGACGACGACGACGACGACGACGACGACGACGACGACGATGCCGACGATGCCGACGGCGGCGACGACGACGACGACCGCAGCGCAGCACCACCCCTCACTCACAAGGGGAGGTGGAGCACAGGCACTCTCGACGACCCCACGCCCACAGGGAGAGGGTGGGCGGGAGTCCACCACGCCACGCCTAAGGGGGGGACCCATCGCATGGGGAGGGGGACCAGAGGCATCAGCATGAGGAGGGGGAAGCAGATTTTCGAATCAGTTGGGCCCCGAATTGCGTGGTCCGTTGGAAGTCCAGCGCATTTTATCGTTTGGCTCGTTGGAGATGTGTATTGTGCCGCCAAACCTCTTGTTACCTGCACGCCCAGCAAAAAAACAGCCCATTATATCTCCACGTCGCCGATCGACCCATTCCAGTCAATCCCAGGCGGACGGCTTTTTATCCCGAGTTGGTGCTTCACGGATCTGAGGCCCGAAGCTGTCCTCCAGAGGTTCCAAAAAGCACTGAGAAGCCGACCGCCTCGATTGTTTGGAGGCGCCGAGTGTCTGGGCGGCCGTGAGGACCGTCGGTCGTGAGGCTGTCGTCGGCGGTCGGTCGTGCCCGTCGGTCGTGGGGTCGTCGCCGGTCGTGACCGTCGGTGATCGCCAATGGTTTCGAGGAGCGAGGTCGGTCGTGACCGTCGGTCGTGAGGTCGCCGTCGCCGCCCGGGCCAAGGCCGACCGGGAGCGCGTGGAGGCCTCGTTCGCGTGGGCGGCGGAGCGAGATGCGCTGCAGCGGGAGCCCTGCCCCCCCGCAGGGCTTGGGGGGCTCTGCCTCGCGGGGCGGCCGAAGCCCGCCTGCAGAGGCCCCCGTCGGAGGCCTCCGGGAGGCCTCTGGCGGCACGCGGGCGCGCGTGGAGGGCTCTGCCGCCAGAGGCCTCCAGAGGCGCTCGGAAGTGCTGGGAGGCCTTCGGCGGCTCTCGGAGGCTCTGGGGATCTGCCTCCCAGGGCCACGAAGGCCACAGGGGTGCGATGAGGCATCCTGCTCCTCTCCAGCACGGAGGAGGGGGGTCCTCGAGGAAGTGCGTCCCAGCGTTTTTGTTCGCCGGGCTCCCTGGGCCCTCCCTGGGCTGGCGGGAGTGTCCAACACAAAGTCATGACGAAAAGCAGGGGAGGTTGGAAGCGGGAGGACGATGAGAATGAGAGGGAGAGCTGGAGGACGCGCACAGTAATTAGTGGAGCCGATGGGGCGGACCGCAAAGACATCGAGAGAGACCTCGCGTCGCCCTCTGAAGCGGCGAGGATTCAGGGGCCATGGCTGGTCAGGGCGTCCTGGTGCCACTGGGACGCAGCATAGAGAAGGATAGTAGAGAAGGAGGAGATAGTTTTAATGGTTCTGAGGAGTTGAAGGGAGATACGGGGAGCCTGGGAGGTTCGAGGAGGGAGGAGTAGGAGTAAGAGGAGGAGGAGAAGGATGAGGAGGAGAAGGAGGAGGAGGTGGGAGGAGGAGGAGGAGGTGGGAGGAGGAGGAGGAAGAAGAGGACGATGCATGGGTTCAGCTGTCAGCTTAGCCACCGAGATGTTGGCGACAGCAGTCAGGTCGAACTTTTTCCCGACCGATTCATAGAGGCACCAGGAGAAGAGAAGGAGGAGCTGCAGGAGGAGGGTGTATGTCTTGCTTCCGCCTTAGACGCTGATCCCTGGAGTATCTTGGAGGTCTTTGAAGATTCCTCGGGCGCTCGGTATCGGGGAGAATAAACGAGACGAGGAGCCCTGAACGGCGCCTGAACTGCATCTGCAGGCACAATCATGTGCTGGAAAGGTGCATTCCCCCCGCTTTGGCGAACGCCCGACTCCCCAGATGCCCCCCGAGGTCCATATTACAAAAGACGCAGGAACGCTCGAACCTTGCCCGATGACGCCCCGACCCCTCCCTCCTCTATCCTCGAGGGCCCGGGGCAAAACTCAGCAGCAGGAGGATGAGGCGCCGCCCCCAGCAAGCGCGCGAACGCGCGAAGACGCGCATGGCTGAGGCACCTTCGCAGGGCGCGCGGGCAATTCGCGTGCGCGGGGTCCCGCGCAGCCTTCCGGTGCTGCTGCGGCGCCGCCATGATGCGAAGGACGCGCCCCCTTTGCACAGCTAGCCAGCTCTCATTGTAGTATCATACGAAGTACCCTCCGTAGTATGTTTCGCGTTTGATCGGTTCTCCAGGGTGACCACCTCAGTACTCCAAAGAGGTGCTCTGGTTCTTACTTTGTGTCGTCTTGGGGCAGTCTGGGGGCTTTGGGGGTCGTCTTCAGCCATCTTGGGTTCTACTGGGCCATCTTGGAGACCATCCTGGGCTCTCCGAGGCCATCGTGGGCTGTCGTGGGCGCTCTAACACCTGGCGGCCCCGCCGTCCAGACTCTGGGGAGAAGGGAAGGGGTACACATTGTTCATTTCTAATTCTTCGGAAGTTCTTTGATTTAATCGCTTCGCTCACTCCGCCGGCCCGTACTGTGCCACCGCAGGCGTTTGGTTGCGCGTTCGTGGCCTCTTGTAGGCCGTTTGGGGGCCTTTTGAGATCGTTCTGTTATTCAATCGCTTCGCTCACTCCGCTGGCCCGTATTGCATGATCGCTACTGCTTCGGCGCGGGCTCGGGGCCATTTCGGCGCCGCCGGAAGGAGGAAGATGAGGATGGGGAGGGGGAGGGGAGGAGGAGAAGAGGATGAGAAGGAACGGAGGAGGATGAAGATAAATATGAGGAGGAGAAGAAGGAGGAAGAGAAAAGGGCGGAGGAGGAAGCCTCTCGATGGCATCTTGCGGCGGTCTTGGGGCCAAACAGGGCCGTCGTCCAGATGCTTCGTTGGGAGGCCCTGGGGTCTGTTGAGAGGCCGTTTGGGGGCGCCTGGGAGACATTTTTGAAGCCTTGTAGGGCCTCTTTTGAGCCTCCTTGGAGCCTCCTGGGGTCCCTTGGAGGCCTCTTGGCGGCATCTTGGGCCATCTTGGGGGCCTCTCGGGGCCTCCTGGGGCCCTCTTGGGGCGGAAGGCTCGAGGTTTCGGTTCAAGCACGCTCTGGAAGCGCGGAAGAACCTTGGGGGCTCGGGGGCGCAAAGTTTGGCAAGCGGTGGCAGGCGGCAATCCCCTGCCCTCCCTGTGCTTGCTGCCGCCCAGGGCACCGCCTGGAGCACGGGGAGGGCGGGATCCTCTTCTTGCCTTGCCCCCCAACGACGTCTCTTGCCTGTCGCGTATCACGCCTTCCTCGTGCCTGGCGCACACTTTGCCCTCAGACGAGCCTCTGGGGTGTGTGCTTGCGTTCGCTCCCGACTGCTGCATGGGCGACCAAAGCCGTCGACGACGCCAATAGCGACGACGATGCGTTCGACATCGTCGACGACAGATTCGCGCATGTACATATCCGTGCAATGTCGACGTCGTCGACTTCGTCTATGACGACGATCGAAGGCGTCGACGATGACGACGGTGGCTTGGAGTCGGAAATGCGATCGACATCGGCGACGTCAACGTCGATGCCTTCCATTCGGAGGTCTTTGGGCGGTTCTGAGGGTTCTCGTCGCTACAGCTGGACACGACTCGATGACTTGCTCGGTCGGTATGGACCTCGGGAGAGGTCCAGAGAATACCGATGTTGAGCCGACTTTGGGAGAGGAGGAACAGGAGGAAGAGGAGGAAGAGGAGGTGTGAGGAGGAGGAGGAGGAGGTGGGAGGAGGAGGATTCATGGGGCAGGACATCGGTAAATCGCTTCTTATTGTTGCAGAACGCTCTCCGAACGCTCTCAGACCGTTTTGGGAGCGCTCTGGAACGGCCGCAGCGCCCGATACTTGTTCCAAGGCGCCGCGCGCTCTCTGAGATCTCGAGTCTATCTCGCACTGGCTTTACCTTCTTCCTCGCTTCGTCTTGACTGAGGTTCGTGGGCCGCCCCTCACGTGTTATACCTCGCACTGGCTTTACCTTCTTCCTCGCTTCGTCTTGACTGAGGTTCGTGGGTCGCCCCTCACGTGTTTCGTATTGGCTTCGGGATGGGAGTCGAAGCCGTCCGTGCAGCGTCTAAGTGAGCTCCCCTTTCTGGTTCTGGTGCCTCTCGCCTTTTTTGTTTCTCACATCTCCTTCACCACTGCCATCCCGCCCGCTCCTCCTCCTCTTTTTTTCTCCTCAATTCACAGTCCGTTTCCTCATTCCCACCTCCATTTCCTCCTCCTCCTCCTCCTCCTCCTCCTCCTCCTCCTCCTCCTCCCCCTCCTCCTCCTCCTCCTCCTCCTCCTCCTCCTCCTACTTTCCTCTTTTCCTTCGCTCGGAAACGCATTGGTTCCTACGCCATTGTAGTTTTTGTTCTCGTTGGGCCAAGGGGGCTCTAGTGAGGGACGCCGCCCCATGGACCTCCAAACAGGGGCGTGTGCGCTCGTCCGCGGGGCAGGGGACCCCTAAATCGACTCTCGCCCCTATGAGCCGCGCCCGCTGCTGGCGCGCATGGCTGCTACCTTGCACAGAACCCCTCCTTCGCCTCCCTCTTCCTGCCACAGCGCATCATCCATCCCTCTGCCTCCCTCCCCCCCTCCTCTGCCATCCTCTCTTCCCACCTCTACCCCCGGCGTCATGATCTTTGCACATCGTCGACCCCCAGAGGCCTGGCCCCGGTTTTTTGACGGCCCCAGGGCCCGGCAAGGGCCCCCGGAGGCCGAAAATAGCGGCAAACCTCCCGCCTGGATTTTTGTCATGACCCCTTTCGGTCCTCCACGCTGCCTCCCCCCCATCTTGCCCGGAGGCCGAAAGTAGCAGCAAACCTCCCGCCTGGATTTTTGTCATGACCCGGCTCGCTTCTCCACGCTGCCCCCCCCCCCCCTCTCCTGCCCGGAGGCCGACAATGGCGGCAAGCCTCCCGCCGTGATTTTGTCATGACCCGGCTCGCTCCTCCACGCTGCCCCCCACCCTCCTCCTCCTCTTGCTCCTCCTCCTCCTCCTCCTCCTCCTCCTCCTCCTCCTCCTCCTCCTCCTCCTCCTCCTCCTCCCCCTGCCCCTACGCTCGTCTCCTCCTCCTCCCCCTGGGCAACGGAGGCCTCTAGTCATGGGAAACTGGCCACCCGCGGTCGCCACGCAGTGGCTTTCTTTTGTCCAGGGGGTGTGGCCGTCGCACTCGGAGGGGGCCTCGCCTGGCGCCCGAGGTTCGCGGATGTGCGCTGAGTCGGGCGCGGGCGGCGAGGGGAGGAGGGGAGGAGGCAGGGGGAGGAGGGACGAGGGAGGGAGGGAGGGAGTGGAGGAGGGAGGGGAGGAGGAAGGCGAGGAAAGGGGGGGAGGGAGGAAGCGGAGGGAGGGAGGAAGGGGAGGGAGGGGAGGAGTGAGGGGAGGAGGGAGAGGAGGGGGGAGGGGAGGAGGGAGGGGAGGAGGCAGGGGAGGAGGGAGCAGCCCCGCACCGTCCGCCGCGTGTCTCCCTTGACATTCCAGAGTGATGCGACAACAACCATCCAGGCCTACAGACCTACTCTGGGCGGCTTGAATCCGAAGGTCCTGATGATGTTTGTAAGTCGTGCGCGTCCTTTTGCAGCCGCAGCCGCCTCCCCCACTGCGCGTCCTTTTGCAGTCACTTTGGCTGCAGGGGCAAGCACCCAGCCCGCCCTGCACTGGCCGCCCCCACTCCCAGACCTCTGGCGTCGTGTTTTGCTGTGGGGGCTTCGATGCGCGGCCCCCTCCCCGTGGTCCAGCGCTGCGGCCCCGGCCCGAGAACAGCCGTCCGGTGCCGCTGGCCCTGAAGACGACGACGACGACGACGACGACGACGACGACGACGACGACGACGACGACGACGACGACGAGGATGAGGACGAGGACGAGGACGTGGACGAGGACGAGGACGAGGAGGAGGAGGAGGAGGAGGAGGACGAGGAGGAGGACAAGGAGGAGCAGGAGGAGGATGAGATAGAAGGAGTAGGAGGAGGAGGAGGAGGAGGAGGAGGAGGAGGAGGAGGAGGCAGAGGAGGCTGTGGAGCAGCAGGAGGGGAAGAGCACGATGCGGAGGAGGAGGAGGAGGAGAAGGGGAGAAGGAGGAGAGGAGGAGGAGGAGGAGGAGGGGGAGCAGGGGCAGGGGGGGACGGGGGAGGAAGAAGCAGTAGGATAACGAGGATAATGGGAGTCGGAGGAGCAGGAGAAGAGGGAGGACGCGGAAGAGGTGGAGGAGGGGGGGCAGGAAGAGGAGGAGTATGGGAAGGAAGAGGTCGAGGTAAGGTTTCGGAGGGCCGGAAGAAAGGCACACGAAGGGCGGGGATCAGGAGGAGAGGAGGAGGAAGGAGGAGGAGGAGGAGGAGAGGAGGAGGAGGAGGAGGAGGAGGAGGAGGAGGAGGATGCGAAGAAGGGGAATGATGAGAAGGGAAAGGGTGAGGAACAGGAGGAAGAGCAGGAGGAACAGGAGGAGGAGGAGGAGGAGGAGGAGGAGGAGGAGGAGGACGCAGTGGAGCAGGAGGCGGAGGGTGAGGAAGGGCATGCAGAGGAGGATGAGGAGGGGGAGTTGGGGCAGAAGGAGGTCGAAAAGGGCAATGAGAAGGTGGAGGACAATGAAGATGAGGCGGAGGAACGGGAGGAGGAGGCCGAGGAGCAGGGGGAGGAGGGGATGTTGGTCGGGGTCTCTTCGGGGCGCTTTCGGGGGCCTCTGGTGGGCAGGTTGGGGGCGTGTTGATAGCCTCCAGGAGCTTCCTGGGGGATTCTTGGTGGCGTTTTCGAGGCCTCTTGGGGCCTCCCGAAAGCTTTTCGGGGGCGAGGGCTCGAGATGTCCGTTCGGGTCCCCCGTCTGGGCACCCTCTTGGAGCCGTCTTGGGTGCCTCTTGGCCTGTCTTGAAGGCGTCTCGGGCCGTCTTGGGGCGATCTTGGGGGCCTCTGGGGCCGTCTTGGATCGTCGGGAAGCGAAAGAGGCGAGAACGACCAAATCTTTCAAACACCTGAGGGGGATAATGAATTCTACAGATCGCTCGGCGAGAAAGGGCCCTCTTGGGCGATCTTTGGGTCCTTTTGGGGCACTCTTGGACCTGGGACCGCGACGTGTCTCCCCTGGGACACCCCCCTCGGGCTCCTCCCACCCGACGGGGGAGGGATGAGAACGGGAGGGGGCTTCCCTCCGATTGAAAAGAAAATTGGGCCGCTTCGGGCACTCTTGCTCCGTCCCTGGGACCGCGGCGCATCTCCCCCATGCCCCCCCCCCCCCCCCCCCCCCCCGACGGGGGAGGGATCAAAAGGAGGAGGCTTCCCTTCGATCGAATTACCTTGAGATCCTGGTGATTCAATTTTTTCGAGCTGGGCGTTTTCGTGCAATTTCGGGCCCCGGGACCCTCACGGATCAATCCGGCTTGAAAAATGGCGCAGAAAGATAGGGTCTAGGCCTCCAGGCTTGATTTCTCACGGCGTCTCGAATTACCTAACAGCGAAGACTGATAGGTTTCTAGTAGTGTCAAAAGAGAGCATCATGACACCTCAGGGGGGTCTGGGCTGCATCCGGACAGGGATCCGCGGAAGTCGTTTTAAGCAAACAGTTACACACTTCGTGGTCTTCGAGGTCCAGAACTCCACTCTCGGGCCACATTCTAAATGCCCGGAGCCAATTGTAGGCCATTCTCTTCGAGTTCCCAGAACTCCATTCCCGGGCCACATTTTGAATGCCCGGTGCCAACTGTAGGCCACTTCGTGCTCTTCGAGTTCTTAGAACTCCATTCCCAGGCCACATTTTGAATGCCCGGAGCCAATTGTAGGCCACTTCGTGGTCTTCGAGTTCCCAGAACTCCATTCTTGGACATGATTTTGAATGCCCGGAGCCATCTGTAGGCCATTTCGTGTTCTTCGAGTTCCAAGAACTCAATTCCTGGGCCACATTTTGAATGCTGAGGCAGGCAGATGCTGAGGCTGAGGCAGGCTGAGGCTGAGGCAGAGGCTGAAGGCAGACTGAGGCTGAGGCTGAAGCAGGCTGAGGCTGAGGCTGAGGCTGAGGCTTGCTGAGGCTGAGGCTGAGGCAGTCTGATGCTGAGGCAGGCTGAGGCCGAGGCTGAGGCTGATGCAGGCTGAGGCTGAGGCAGGCTGTGGCTGAGGCCGAGGCTGAAGGCAGACTGAGGCTGAGGCTGAAGCAGGCTGAAGCAGGCTGAGGCTGAGGCTGAGGCTGAGACAGGCTAAAGCTGAGGCTGAGGCAGGCTGAGGCTGAGGCAGGCTGAGGCTGAGGCTGAGGCTGAAGCAGGCTGAGGCTGAGGCAGCCTGAGGCTGACCCGAGGCTGAAGGCAGACTGAGGCTGAGGCTGAAGCAGGCTGAGGCTGAGGCTGAGGCAGGCTGAGGCTGAGGCTGAGGCTGAGGCTGATGCAGGCTGAGGCTGAGGCAGGCTGAGGCTGAGGCCGAGGCTGAAGGCAGACTGAGGCTGAGGCTGAAGCAGGCTGAGGCTGAGGCTGAGGCAGGCTGAGGCTGAGGCTGAGGCAGGCTGAGGCTGAGGCAGGCTGAGGCTGAGGCTGAGGCTGCAGGCTGAGGCTGAGGCAGGCTGAGGCTGAGGCCGAGGCTGAAGGCAGACTGAGGCTGAGGCTGAATCAGGCTGAGGCTGAGGCTGAGGCAGGCTGATGCTGAGGCAGGCTGAGGCTGAGGCTGAGGCTGATGCAGGCTGAGGCTGAGGCAGCCTGAGGCTGAGGCTGAGGCTGAAGGCAGACTGAGGCTGAGGCTGAAGCAGGCTGAGGCTGAGGCTGAGGCTGAGGCTGAGGCAGGCTGAGGCTGAGGCTGAGGAGGCTGAGGCTGAGGCTGAGGCAGGCTGAGGCTGGCTGAAGGCAGGACTGATGCTGAGGCTGAGCAGGCTGAGGCTGAGGCTGAAGCAGGCTGAGGCTGAGGCTGAGGCAGGCTGGCTGAGGCTGAGCGAGGCAGGCTGAGGCAGGCTGAGGCTGCAGGCCAGGCTGAGAGACTGAGGCAGGCTGAAGCTGAGGCTGAGGCTGAGGCTGAGGCTGAGGCTGAGGCAGGCTGAGGCTGAGGCAGGCTGAGGCTGAGGCTGAGGCTGCAGGCAGACTGAGGCTGAGGCTGAAGCAGGCTGAGGCTGAGGCTGAGGCAGGCTGAGGCTGAGGCTGAGGCTGAGGCAGGCTGATGCTGAGGCAGGCTGAGGCTGAGGCTGAGGCTGATGCAGGCTGAGGCTGAGGCAGGCTGAGGCTGAGGCCGAGGCTGAAGGCAGACTGAGGCTGAGGCTGAAGCAGGCTGAGGCTGAGGCTGAGGCAGGCTGAGGCTGAGGCTGAGGCAGGCTGATGCTGAGGCAGGCTGAGGCTGAGGCTGAGGCTGATGCAGGCTGAGGCTGAGGCAGGCTGAGGCTGAGGCCGAGGCTGAAGGCAGACTGAGGCTGAGGCTGAAGCAGGCTGAGGCTGAGGCTGAGGGAGGCTGAGGCTGAGGCTGAGGCTGAGGCTGAGGCAGGCTGAGGCTGAGGCTGTGACTGCGACTGCCGTTGCCACTGCGACTGTCATCGCGAATGCGACTACGACTGCGAGAACAGCAGAATTCTACAACTGGATTCTCATCTGAATCTTAAGGGGAATGCTTCCAGATCTGCTCCTACACATCGCTGTTAGGTTGCTTTGCCGGGATCTTTTTTTTTTGTTTGAAACGTCGGATCTCAGGGTACGACGCTGCTCAATTTCGCTTTGGCTGGTGCGCTTTGGGCAGCGGCGACGGGCCCAGGGAAATAGGGGCCGCAGGGAACGCAGCCGGCAGGGACGACGACTCACGACTGACGAAGAGGACGACTCGAACGGACAAGCCCCTTACGCACGCCGACAGGGTCGGCGGATTTCCCCTTTTGCAGCCACTTTGGCTGCAGGGGCAAGGACCCAGCCCGCTCTGCGCTGGCCGCCCCCGCTCCCAGACCTCTGGCGTCGTGTTGTGCTGTGGAGGCTTCGATGCGCAACTCCCTCCCCGCGGTCCAGCCTTGCGGCCCCGGCCTTCTCCAGGGCCCGAGAACAGCCCTCCGGATGACAACAGGTTTCCAAGCAGTTCGTCCCCAGTACAAGAAAGCCATAAAGCTTTCTAACACGCTGACCTGTCCGGAGATCTGGGAGCAAAGACGACGACGTCGGAGGTCTGGGCATCCCGCGCCCGCGGCCGCGCCTGCGCGCGCAGATGCAGCGGGCCATGGTGACCGTGAGGTGGGGGGGGGCCGCCAGTGATACACCTGCGACGATCCCGGCCCAGTCCGGCCCTGGACCCTATAGGTCGCTGGTGCACAACAGGTTCGCACCCAGTCGGCGCGCAGAGGCGTAATTAGCCCAGATCTGGCTGATTTCGAGCAGTCTGCGTGTCGGAAAGCCGCGATCGCTCAAGGTTGAGCGATCCATGTGATGTCAGAAACCAAACGCCGACGTCATCGCGACGTGATCCCGCCGTGTACGCCTCCCCGGCCAAGCCAGGAGTGCGTATGCGTCGATCTTCGGCCCAGGACCTGGCCAGGATCACCGTCTGCGCATTGCGCACTTCTTTCTCATCCGTAAGGAACACGTTTCTTGCCGTCGAGAGCGCTGAGGAGGACGACCTGAAACTCCCTGGCGGCAGCCCCTTCTCGCGATCGAAGTCAGTGGGCGACGAGCCGGGGGACATGCAGGACACTGGCGGTCCGAATTGATTGGCGGCGACGCTGGTGGCGGCGACGACGTCGACGAAGATCGAGGATCGAACCTCTGCCAGGGAGACAGCATACAGGCCAGGCTGGCCAGGCACGCTTCCTCGGCACACGGCCGCTTCTGGTGCCTCTCTGCTGGGGGGGGGGGATATGTCCGTATCCGCGGCCTCGTGGGCTGGGCCGCGACTCCGCGGGTACGGGGCGTTCTTTCCCGGATGCCCCGCGCGGGACGTATCCGTGCGAACGCGCATCCGCGGGATCGCGCCCCAGCATTCAGACCGCGAGGGCGCGGATACGGTTGGTTCACGTCGTGTCGACCGGCGGCGACCCAGAATCGTCCGATGCTGAACGATTTGACGTTTCGGAAACGGCCGATCGTTCAAGCGTGATCGATCCCCGCGGTGTCAGAAACCAACGTCGAAGTCGGCACGCCGCGAACCTGCTATACTGATATGTTCGCCACTCGTGAGCCTCGAGACGCCAAGAGAGCTAGGTGCACGCAGTCGTCCCGCTGATCCCGCATTAGCTGACCCCATTCCGCGCTGCTTCCCCTATCCTGCAAAAGGACGGCCAGGATCGTCGGCGCGTTCAGACGGGGGAGGAGGAGGAGGAGGAGGAGGAGGAGGAGGAGGAGGAGGAGGAGGAGGAGGAGTAGGAGGAAGAGGAGGAGGGGGAGGAGGAGGGGGAGGAGAAGGAGGAGAACGACGGTGTCGTCGACGACGACGACGTGCGGGCGTGGCGAAGGGCGCGACCTTCCAAGAAGGCAGGGGGGCGCCTCAGCAGGGCCACTGCCCATAATTATGCAGTTCCCATCGTACTCAAGGGCTACAGTCGAGCATCTGATGCAGAACCCTCCTCCCGAAAAGCTGAGCCAACGTTTCTGAACCAGCTCGCCAGAAAGTTGCCCCAATTTCTTGAGCACATTGGCCCCTCCATCGTCAACGGCAAAAGTTCGCCCAGACTTGTGTTAAGAAACCTCCGGAAAGCTGGCCCAGATGTCTCAAATAGCAATTTTCTTGATCAGATATTCGGCTGTACATCCCAGAAGTAATTTCGAGCACCAAGGAAGGTATCGAAACAGTGTCTGCCCGACACGCCAGCGAAGTGTCGAACGAGTATGGCCTCCCAAAGCCCAACACGTGGAGACCCTCCAGTTTCGGTAGTCATCTTGGCGCTCGAAATCCGTTCTGGTGGTCAATGCTACAGTAGGTTGGAGCATTATAACTCTGCTCCCGTCTCGGAGGCCTCCGAAGGCAGGAGCGAGAGGCAGGGCGGCTTCTGAAAAGGCCGCCCCCCTCGCCCCGCCCCCTTCCCCGACCTGGCTACTCGACCTGCCATGCTATCAGCGGCATCGTAACGGGCACTCACTACCGGGTTTTTTTGGGGGAAATTTGCCGAGAGTTGCCATTTTAAACGCCTCTCTCTGGCACTGTAGCGTGGCCCACAGCGGGAAGGGGAGTCCCCGTCAAGAGGGCGCGCTGATACTAGGCATGGGCCCCCCGACCTCTGGGGTGGCGCTTCACCCCGGCCCTTCGTCGACTTCCCTAATCCTGAGATCTTGGCGCTGCAATTTTTTGGAGCCGGGTGTTTGCGTCAGGTTCTGGGCCGCGAGACCCTCACATATCGATCTGGAAGGACAGAGGACGCAGAACGTGATGGCGTCTAGGGCTCCGGCCGTGGGTTTTTAGGATGCCGTGATTTGTGAGGCAGCGTCGGATCTCCGGGGAGACGAGGGAGGAGGAGGCGGAGGAGGAGGAGGAGGAGGAGGAGGAGGAGGAAGAGGAGGAGGAGGAGGGAGGAGGAGGAGGAGGGAGGAGGGGCAGGAGGAGGAGCACCCAGATGCCAAGAGTGGCGGCCAGACTGGCCGCCCCGCTTCGGCGCCTGGGCTGCGCCCGCCGGCCGAGGAGGGCGGCTCGGAGGAGGGCGACCCGCGCCTGGGGCACCTGAGCCGGCTGCTGCGCAGGGACCCCGCGAGCCCCGGGCACCCGGTCGCCCCGCTGCCCGCCTCGCCACGGGGCGCGGAGGCCTCGCAAGCAGTGGCGAAGCGTCCCGGCGTGCCTATGGGCCCCCCGAAGATGGCTCTAAGAACCGTTCGTGGTTTGCACGAAGTGTTTCGGGTGTTGCTGGAGGTGCCCCTGGCCCAGGGTGCCCCCAGCCTTTCGCTCCGTTTTGGAGCACCTGGGGCCCTCTGGGCCTCGTGAGGGGTGCCCTGGAGGCCGTCTGGGCCACCCCGAGAATCCTGGGGGTACCTTGAGCCAGGGGTACTTCTGGCAACACCCGAATGTTCTTAGAACATTTCTGGCCAGGGCTGTCTTGTTTTTACACCTCGGGCTTGCGTATGCTCTACGAACGTTGTTTTTGTTCTCAGAACATCTTTGGGTTCTGAGAGCATGTCGTGGTGGGCCTGCAGGAGTGCTGGGACGGTCGGTCCCTGCTCAAGAGGCTGGCCCGTGGGGCCCGGAGCTGGCCGCCCCGCTGTCCGCCAGTGGTCACCTGACGGACTGGGCCCGATCCAGATCTCCGACGATATCCGATCCCAGAGATCCGGCGCTCCAAAAAGTTGGAGCGGCGGGATTTGGACCGTTTTCGGCCCTCGTGGGCCCTCGCGGGGCCTCGGGACCGTTAAAAAACGGCTCAGGACAACAAGCCGGCCCTAGGGAAGTGGTCCAGACCTCCAGGGCCCACGCATCGAACAAACTTGGAGCGGCCGGATGTCTGGGATTTTCGTGGGGACCGAGATGGGTACGGAAGCAAGGGGTATTGAGCCCAACAGCAGCTGTTGAGTTGCCCCTTGTGGACAGGATTCACTGTCGGCGTCGCGGTGGTTGCTGTTCATTTGAGACAGACAGCCGCCCGCCCAACAGCGGCCGCTGTCGGTTTGGGACCACACTTGATGTTGGGCATCGTACCATGTCTCCCATACCGATTTCGGGCGTCCAGAGATTTTGTTCAGCCAACGAGCGCTTTCTTCGGCGTCGGCGCCCATCTTCGGGCCCCTGGACTGCAGACGCTGCTCCAGGGCGGCAAGCTGGCCCCGGGGAGGGGGTCGGGAGCTGCTCTGGGGCCGCGGACGCAGAGAACAGATCCTCGTCGGATGTCTGGGGACGGGGGACCGACCCGCCGACCCACCCGCCGCCCCCGTGGGTCTCTCGACTCCCCCCGAGACCCGATGCTGCAAGACATGCAGCATCGCCAAACATCACGACCGGGGTCCAAGGCCCCATCTTGCTGCGCCATGTATCGAGCCGGATAGATCTGTGAGGGTCCCGGGGCCCGAAACCGGGCGAGCCTTCAGTCGGGCACGTCCCTCTTCAGGAGGAATATTCAAAAATAGTCAAAACATCGTGCGAGGATTATTTTTGAAGGAGGTTTGAATTTTGTTTGGATATCCGTAAGGGCTTCGCCCCCATGCCGCCGGCCCCCTCTCTTGGATAATGGGCTGTGCAAGAGCTGAATCATAAGGCCTCGGCGCCGCCGCGAAGCAGCATCGGCAAGAGAAGTTGAGATTCTGATGATATTGTTGAACTCAGTGTTGCATGTTGAACCTGCCCCCGTATGCTGTGCACTGAGGTTTCCCACAGAATTTCGGACATGTGGCAAATCCAATTGGTTTTTCTACCCTGACCCTGTTGATCTGCGTGAGGGGCGCCGCCGAATTTCAGAAATGTGGTAAATCACATTGGTTTTTCGACCCTGACCCCGCCGATCTGCGTGAGGGGCGCCGCCGAATTTCAGAAATGTTGCAAATACCATTGGTTTCCGCCGATCTGCGTGAGGGGGGCCACCGAATTTGAAGACATGTGACAAATCCTTTGTTTTTCGACCCTTACCCCGCCGATCTGCAGGAGGGGTGCCACCGAATTTCAAACATGTGTAGAATCCTTTGTGTTTTTGGACCTTGACCCCGCCGATCTGCATGAGAGGTGCCACCGGATTTCAGAAATGTTGCAAATCCTTATGGTTTTTCGACCCTGGCCCCACCGATCTTCGTGAAGGGTGCCGCCGAATTTCAGAAATGTGGCAAATCCCAATGGTTTTTCGACCCTGACCCCGCCGATCTGGGGTGTCGCCGAATTTTAGAAATGTGGCAAATCCCGTTGGCGTTTCGACCCTGACTCCGCCGATCTGCGTGAGGGGCGCCGCCGAATTTCAGAAATGTGGCAAATCCCATTGGTGATTCGACCCTGACTCCGCCGATCTGCGTGGGTGGTTCCGCCGAATTTCAAAGATGTGACAAATCCCATGTGTTTTTGGTCCCTGACTCCGCCGATCTGCGTGAGGGGTGTCAATTTCGCCCCCCCCAGAAATTTTGACACCCCTCACAGGAGACTCTAACCAGGCTGATTTTCGACTCCCCCCCTCGCGCGTTCTACAACAAGGAAGAGTTAGCAGCATAAATCATTGGCAATACTGTAACAGTGGAAACTGGAAACTGGAACGGGCGCAGGGAACAGCAAACCATCGTCCTACAGCCTGGTGGCCCCACAAGGGGGCCGGCGGATTTTTTGAGTACGTTTAATTTTTCGTCCAAAATCCGCCTGTAGGGGGACACGCCCGACCTAAGCGAAGCCGCCCAGTTTGACAAGATTGCAGCGCCCGGATCTGAGGGTCCCTTGTGGGGACCAATTGGTCTCCCAGGAGAGTCCGAGCCCACCGGGTCGCCCGGTGAGTCTGGCCTGGTCCGTTTGGTCTGTAGGTGTCCAACCCACCTCGCCAGGCGAGGAGGAGGAGGAGGTCTTCGGGCGCCGCAGAAGCGCTACCAGTACTCCAGCGGACTGTTTATTGATCCTGGCGGGTTTCCTTCAGTCGACGAAGAAAAAACGGCAGAAACATAAACGATCCATGGCCCAGGCGGATTTACTGGATCTGTGCTAGCCCCCCCTGGAGGCGCCTCCGGCGCCGCCCCTGGCGCGCGGATCCACGAAATCCGCGCGGGCCTCCTAAAGTTTATGTTTATGCAGTTGTTGATTGTCCCCATGTGCAGCCCAGCGGTTTTCCTTCAATCTCGGCATCGCCGGGTGCGGCTTTCTCAGGCCTTCAGTCGGTGTCCAGTAACTAGATGGGATCGTAGGATTTCGCCGAATCGCCGATGCGATGTGATGGGGGGGGCCCGACGTTCTCGGCGCCGACGGCCTCCGATTTGTTCGATGCGTGGACCTCCCGACTCCCGACCCCCTCCCCTGGGCTGGTGTTCTGTCCCAAAGGCTGTTTTTATTGTCCCGAGGCCCGACGCCCGCCTCCTCAGACGACGCACCGGACGCCTCGATTTTCTCGAGGCGCCAGGTGCCTGGGCCGGCGACCGCCCTGCGGTGGTGAACACCCTTCTGCGTTGACAACTGGCGGCGCGCACGTGGCGCGAAGGGGCGGGCATTCCCAGAAGGCGGGGGTGATGACGTATGCCTGCGTGCCGCGCGTATGCATTGACATTCCTTGATCTTTCGCTGGGCCATTTTGGCTCAAGTGCGATGCGAGCATAAAAGCTTGTCATGGTAGCAGGAGCTGAGACCGATCCACGGTTGGGCAGGCTCACGCGCGGGCAGAGGCGCAGCAAGTCTGCCCAGCTACGACGCCAGCTCCGCGGCGTCGAACGGCGCACAGGCGCGCCGGCCGGATCGGGCTCTGAGGGCACTGGAAGTGCGGGTAGCCCCGCCTCCACGCGCCTCGAGCCCGAGGCACAGCCAGAGCGCGTGGGCCGTGCGGGTAGCTCCGCCCCCACGCAGCTCAAACAGGAGTGTGCGGGTAGCACCGCCACTCAGGAGCCCAAGAAGGACGAGCTCGAGTCCGAGACCGAACCCAAGACTAAGGTTAGGAAGATCTTTATCGATTGGAACGGTTTGTAGGCAACATGGAGCAGCTACAGCAGCAACATCAGCAGCTAACATCGCAGCTACAACAGCAAGCAGCGACGATACAGCAGATGCAGCAGCAGATGGTCGAGATGCAGGCCAAGCTGAAGTCCGCCACCGCTGCATCTTCCAGGGACCCCCAGCCGACCTTCGCGGTGGACACCCGCGTGATCGGCAAGCCCAGGGAGTTCGACGGAGAGAAGGATTGGAAAGATTGGTCTATCGTGATGCGGTCCTATGCCGCCGCCTGCCACGAGCAGCTTGGGACGTTGACCGTTGATGAGAACGGCGGAGCTCTCGGAGGACCGCGTGGACAACGTGCACCTTTCTCCAACAGACCGCCAGTGCAGCACCTAGCTGTTCTACATGCTGGTGATGGTGTGCCGTGGCTCTGCCCTCACGCGGGTGGTCAACCAAGGCACCACGGAGGGCCTCTTGGCGTGGAGGGCTCTCTGCCACCACCACGAGCCGTCAAGTGCGGCTCGCCATGCCAGTCTACTCTTGGACCTCCTATCTGTCAATTTCGAGGGCGACACCACTGCTAGGTTGGAGCAGTTTGAGCGCGACGTCCACGGGTACGAATTGTCATCTAGCCTCATGCTTGACGAGACCATCAAGATCAGGATCGTTCTCCGGCAGCTGCCGGAAGCAGCACTTGGTGTTGAACATGGACAGGTTCGACACTTGGGCGAAGATCCGCACTGAGATCGAGTCGGTGCGGCGGGCTCAACAGGCTGCGAGCCATGGCGCTCGCCCGACGGACGTCGACACCCTGGCGCTTCTGAGGCAGGTCCCGGAGGACGAGCTCACGAGGCAGTTGGCCGCCATGGGCTTCCAGGTCAACGGCAAGGGCAAGGCAGGCGGAGGCAAGGGGAGAGACGAAGCCCCAGCGACCAACTCTCCATCTGCGACAAGCTGGGCCACTGGAAGAAGGATTTCTGGCACAACCCGGCCAACAAGGGGGGTGGGTCCAGCAAGGGAGCGCCACCCAACGGCGGCAAAGGCAAGGACCCGAAAGGCAAGCCTAAGCCGAACAACGCCAAGAAGAAGTGTTGGAACTGCGGCGAG
>CAUYUJ010019815.1:65000-107500 GCA_963575745.1 Prorocentrum cordatum
CGCGCCTCTCCTGGCTTCAGGAGGATCGGTGCTCGGTGGGCCGTTGGTGGGGGGGGTCGGATGCCATCATGTGATTACGGTAGGATTGCGTCGTGTCGACCAGCGGCGACCCCAGCGCGGGTGTTCAAGGTTGAACGCCGCCGGCGACCCAGAATCGATCGATGTTGAACGATCGGACGTTGCGGCAGCGGCCGATCGTTCAAGGTTGAACGATCCCCGCGGTGTCAGAAACCAACGCCGGGGTCGACACGACGCGAACCTGCCGTACTGGCCCGGACACTGCGGTTCGAGGCGATCTCGGACGAGTTCGCGGGTTTCCATAGGCTTCCCGGCCTCGGGGTGCCTCTCAGCGGCTGCGCCTCGTCGAGGGCGTGCCACGGGTGTGTGTGGATTGACCCGAACGGTTGTGGCCCGAAAGCCGCTGGGGGCTCAGATCTCCGACGTCAGGATTTGCTCAATCCCGCCTCGCCTTCGACCTCCTGTGTCCTTTGTCATGCCAGGGGCTTTGGACTATCCTTGGGGGAGGGGTTCGCGGATTGGGAAAATCATACCTTCGGGTGTTTGCATGGGGATGTAGACATGTAGGCTCGAGGTGTTCGGATCGAGGCACGAGGATTCCAGGCGTCTTCGCACATCCTTGCAGACTGTCCAGCCTCGGGACGCTTCATGCAGCAGCCGCGTGTAGCCGAGGGCGTCCAGGGGTGGAGCAGGCTCGTCCCGAACGGCCGCCGTGGACACGAGTTATGACCGGAAAGCTACACAGCTGACACGTCGAAAACATGAATGCGGCTGGTTTGTGACAATTCTCGCCATCTTCGGGCGGGGCTAGGAGGATAAATCCGTTCCAGAGCGTTCCAGAACGCTCTCAGAGCGTTCTGGAACGTTCCGAGGAGGCTGCGGTGCCCGATACATCCTCCAGAGCCTCCGGATCTCAAAGATTCCCGGTTTGTCTTTACCCAAAGTTATCCTTGTATTGGCTTCGTCTTAGACGCCTCGAAAAAACGATGTGGCTGGTTTGTGACAAGTCTTGCCATCTGGAGGTCAAATTCTCGGCCCTGTGGTCCCTGGGGACGGAGTCCATAGAGGTAAGTAGGAGGGCCCACGTATCAAAAGATCGGAGCGCCAAGTGTCTGTAGAGGCTTCAAGATCCAGGCGCGAGGGGGGAACATCGACTCCTACGTCTCGAAGAGGTCCGGGCGCTTTTCTGCAAGCCCTCGTCGACCCACGGCTTGGCGCGGCTCCCGAAGCTGGCCAGGCCTCGGCTCCTGGAGACAATCTGGGGGTGTGGCTCTGAGCGGGTTTTGGCCGGGGGGCTTGGCGGCCCTGCTCTCCCGAGAAGGGCAGGAGGCAGCACCAGGACGCAAGAGTGTACCCCCCTCGTCGAGGTTTTCAGCCATCCAGGTAGTTGTATGGGCTTGGATGTCTTTTTTAGGTCCAAGTATCGCAGGCCTGGAGGTTGACACCAACACCAATATCGGCGGTGTGCCCGAGGGAAGATTATCCTAGATCTCGGTGATGGTGGTAATCTTCTGGCTTCCAAGGTGGCCGAAATACCTATACGACCACCCTTCGGGTGATAAGGAGGTCCGGGGGGGAGGAACCAACGTCTCACTCGATCGGTCTCACTATCGATCTCATTATCGATCTCAGTATCGGTCTCGCTCGATCGATCTCCCTCGATCGATCTCACAATCGATCTCACTCGATCTATCTCACAATTGGTCTGACTATCGATCTCATAATCGATCTCACAATCGATCTCACAATCGATATCACATTCGGTCTCACTATCGATCTCACTATCGATATCACAACCGCTCTCACAATCAACGTCATCATCATCATCAACAACATCAACATCAACATCATCATCACCAGCATCATCATAATCGGGACACCGTCCTCATCATCAACACCAACATCATCATCATCACGGTCATCAACATCATCGGGACACCACCATCATCATCATCACCATCATCACAATCATCATCATCAGCATCATCATCATCAGCAACATGGGGACACAGTCATCGTCATCATCATCATCAGCAGCATCATCATCGGGACACCATCATGATCACCACCTTTATCATCATCATCATCATCATCATCATCAGCATCATCATCATCATCATCGGGACACCATCATCATCATATCATCCTCATCATCGACATCATCAGCATCATCAACATCATCATCAGCATCATCATCATCGTCATCATCTGGGCACCATCATCATCATTACCAACATCAGCATCAACATCATCATGAGCATCATCATCATCATCACAATCATCATCATCACCATCGTGACGCCATCATCATCAACATCATCATCATCACCATCATAATAATCATCATCATCGGGACGCAATCATCATCAACCTCATCATCATCAACATCATCATCATCGGGACACAATCATAATCAGCATCATCAACATCAACATCATCATACTCATCATCATAGGGACACCATCATCGTCATCATCATGATCATCAACATAATCATCATGATCATCATCATCCTCATCATCGGGACACCATCAGCATCATCATCATCATCGTCATCATCATCATCAGCAGCAGCAGCATCATCATCATCGGGACACCATCATCCTCATATCATCATCATCGTCATCATCATCATCAGCAACATCATCATCATCAGCATCAGCATCACCATCATCATCATCAGCATCATCATCTCACCATCACCATCATCATCATCAACACCAACATCATCACCATCACGGTCATCAACATCATCGGGACACCACCATCATCATCAGCACCATCATCACAATCATCATCATCAGCATCATCATCATCAGCAACATGGGGACACAGTCATCGTCATCATCATCATCAGCAGCAGCATCATCATCGGGACACCATCATGATCACCATCTTTATCATCATCATCATCATCATCATCATCATCATCGGGGCACCACCATCATCATCATATCATCCTCATCATCGACATCATCATTATCAGCATCATCAACATCATCATCATCATCGTCATCATCTGGGCACCATCATCATCATTACCAACATCAGCATCAACATCATCATGAGCATCATCATCATCATCATCATCATCACAATCATCATCATGATCACCATCGGGACGCCATCATCATCAACATCATCATCATCATCATCACCATCATAATAATCATCATCATCATCGGGACGCCATACTCATCATCATCCTCATCATCATCAACATCATCATCATCATCATCGGGACACAATCATAATCAGCATCATCATCATCAACATCATCATATTCATCATCATCGGGACACCATCATCGTCATCATCATGATCATCAACATAATCATCATGATCATCATCATCCTCATCATCGGGACACCATCAGCATCATCATCATCGTCATCATCATCATCAGCAGCATCATCATCATCATCGGGACACCATCATCCGCATATCATCATCATCATCGTCATCATCATCATCAGCAGCATCATCATCATCAGCATCAGCATCACGGTCATCATCATCAGCATCATCATCATCTCATCATCATCATCATCATCATCATCATGATCAGCATCAGCATCATCATCATCATCATCATCATCATCATCATCATCATCATCGCGGGACACCGCGGGACCCGGCGGGACACCGCGGGGCACCGCGGGACACCGCGGGACACCGCGGGACACCGGCGGGACACCGCGGGCCACCGGCCGCCCGGAAGGGAGACATTTGGTCCGGCCGCGCCTCAGCCACACGGGACTTTCGCGGGACACCGGCGGGACACCGCGCGCCGCCGGCCGCCCGGCGGAGAATCATTTGGTCCGGCCGCGCCTCAGCCCAGGAGACTTTTTCTCGCCCGCCCACGCAGCTTCGCCTCGCCCGCCCGCACGGCACGCACGAACACGAAACCGAAATCGATTTCCCGGTAGGGGGGCTCTTCGTTCCACTTCGATCTCACCCCCTCACCTCCGATTACCACCAACAACGAGATCTAGGACAATTAATCTTCCCTCTGTGTGGAGGCAACCCCCTGTGTTGGAGTTGGTGCCGATTTCCAGGTCTCCAGTATGTCATGGGGCCTGATCGCTCCGGAGCGTGCTGCAACGCTCTCGGAGCGTTCCGCACCGTCGCGAGAAGGCCGCCTCCGCCCGATGCACCTTCTGGACCCGCTGGCTCTTGCGGATTCCCGGTTCATTCGGGGGTGGACAAAACCCCCACCCTGACACGTCGATTAGTGAATTGTCCGGTTTCGGTTCTCGATTAGTGAATTGTCCGTTTTCGGATCTGGAGGTCTTTTCTAGGTCCACGTATGTCTATGTGGCGGGATCGCTCCGGAGCGTTCTGCAACGCTTATCGGAGCGTTCCGCCCCGCTGCGAGACGGCCGCCGCGAGCCGATGCACCTTCCAGACCCGCTGGTTCTTGCAGCTCCTCCTCCTCCTCCTCCTCCTCCTCCTCCTCCTCCTCCTCCTCCTCCTCCTCCTCCCCCTCCTCCTCCTCCCCCTATTCCTCCTCCTCCTCCTCCTCCTCCTCCTCCTCCCCCTATTCCTGAGTCATACTCGTCCGAATTTGACCTCGTTCTGCCTTCGTCTTGCTCTGGGGGGGGCCGTCTCCTGGCCCTGGGGGCCATCACAGAGCGGCTCGTCCAGCTCCAGGGGAGGTCGAGGCGAGAGCTTGACCGAGATTGCTCACGAGCTGCCTCGGACGGACTCCAACCACCAGGGTACAACATAGCCAGCCTGATCGCAACCGTCCTGAGAGCGACTCGTTCGCCATGGCACACAAGAGCTAGCCATTAGAAAAGTCCGAGCACAATTTTCAAGGCCCCTGAAACCAGGACTGCAAAGCATGACTTGAGGGGATCCAGTTGGGAGAGAACGGATACCGGAAAACGATGTTATCCGCAGATGCACTTCTCCCAGGCCTGACAATGGGCCAATGTCTTGGCTGATCATGAGTTCACGGTTTCGGCTCAGGGGGGATGCATCGACGCCCAATCGCTGATTCATCCCTGATAGGGGCCCAGTGGCCCACCCCGCCCAGGAACGTGCGGTTGCGCTATCGGGGGCACGTCGCCGATTCAAGCTCGATGTTCCTCCTCCTCCCCCTGAGCCAGTCCGCAAGTACCGTTCCCCCTCCCGTGTGCAGGGCCCTGGCTGGTTGTGATCCGCTCCTTCCGGCCACCGATCGGTCCCATTGTGGTTGCGATCGGTCGCGCTCGCGGGTCCCAGGCCTCCGGGACCTCCAAAAGTTACCAGATCTGGTCTGAGCACAAACGTCTGAAGAGCGATTTCTCAGTCGTGGCACGCATTCGCAACCAGAAGAGCCCCAGCACAGCAGGTTGTGATCGGCCCCTTCCTGTTGCCGATCGGTCCCTCGCGGTTGCGATTCTGTCGCGCTCGCGGGCTCGAGACCTCAGGAGGCTTCACGGCGCGACAGAGTCTCGGCGCTGGGAGTCCAGAGACCATCCTGCCTCCGATGGGGGGGTCTTCGTGCAAAGCCCCTCTGCCCAGGCCTCCGACGCCTGCTGTGCTTTCTCGACGTGCGGCCTCCTCAACTCTGAGAGTCCACCGGCCCCCTTCCCCTGGGGCCAGCTCCGGACGCGGCCAGGACGCTCAGCTCAGGGACAGACCGGGCTCGGGAGGGGCTCTGGCTTCCGGGTCGTTCCTGAGCTCTGGGTCCCGGAGTCGATCCACGGTTCGTGACCTAAGCTCGCCGAGGCCAGGAAAGCCCCTCCGCTCCTCATGCTCGGCGTTCCAGCTGCGGTAGCGCGATGGCTCTGCCCCGGAGTCGTTTCTCGAAGGTCGTCCCAGGGCCTGGAGTCGGCCCCCAGGCGCCGAGAGATCGTGGCGAGGCAGGCCCCACCCGCCGTTCTCACGGGGCGGCGCAGGCCCAGGCCAGAGAGGGGCCCGACCCCATCTTCTTGAGAGGCCTCTTCGCTTTCAGAAGCCCCCTTCGTGATGGGCCTGTAGCCCACCACTATCACCGTACTTTGGAGGGGAGGGGGTCCTCCTCCTTCTCCTCCTCCTCCTCCTCCTCCTTCCTCCCTCCAACTTCTGGTGGTGGTGGTGGTGGAAAACAGGCCCATCACTTCAAGTCGTTCCGCTCTCCGACCTTGCATCTGCTCCCCGCTGGCCCCCCAGACCGACCCCAGGGCCAAGCCTTGCCAGTGCTCCAGGCCGCGCCCATGGCGACAAGAGCCTCGAGGTCGAGGGCCAGTCGAGGGCCGACCGCAGGGGCGCGCGAAGGCAGTCGCGCTTCGCGCACGGCGGTGTGGACCGGAGAGCTACGCTTCTCCAGGGGGGGCCGCGCGAGGGCGCGAGGGCGCAGAGGTAACCGCGCGATCTCCAGAAGCGCCAAGCCCGGACCGCCAGAGGTCTCGTCCCGACTCGCTTGTTGACAGTCCCGAGGCAGGGCAAGGCCCCCCGGAGGCTGAAAATTGCCAGAAGCCTCCCGCGGGTTTTTTCCACGTCTCGAGGGGGTCTTGGAGCAGCACCCGAAGCGACGGCACCCGCAGCGGCGACGCCGACGGCGACGGCGCCCTGCCCCCTCGCTGCTCGCCGCCCAGGTGCCCGAGGACGCCGACGGGGCGCGCGGGGGTGCGCTCAGGCCCTCCCTGCCGAACGTGGACTCCTCCAACTCGATCAGCAGCATGGTATCCTGGGGCACCGGGGCCGTCTGGGGGTCTGCGGTGGCCCAGCACGGGCTCCTGCCAGCAGGGAGGGCCGGCCGCCTCTTCGAGGTGCTGGGTTCGGGGAGGACTTTTGTGCCCGTCCACGACGAAGCCGTCGTGAGAAGCTGCACCAGAGGAACCCCGGGAGGGGCCCGAGGACCGCTTTGTAGCGGATTCGGCTCCGCCCCCACCTCCGGACCGCTTTTTTCTGGGGCTCCAGCCGGCTCAGACCCCCTGCCTGCCTCCAACGCACCCCTACTCCGAGGCGGGAGCTTATACATGACCACCGCCTGGAGGATCAATTTTCGGGGACCTCGGCAGGCGGTGGATCTGAATCTATGCTCGGGCCCTCGGGGGCCAAAGTATACAGTATCCATACCCACCGCCCACTGGGGCACCAGGACGTCGATTCCCAGGCGGCGGACATGGATGCACCCTGCACCCCCGCCTCGCACGTACCTCCCTCGCGCCGTGGGCACAAATCACGGAAGGTGTTCACGATCTCTACCATTTGGGGGCCATCACCAGCCCGGCCCCCCAGGGTCGTCAGAGGAACGACTCGGGACGAGAGTTTGGTCCCCGGGAGGTGGTCCACAGAAGTCAGGGGTCCACGCTGTGAAAAGTCCCGATTTCGAAGGTCTGGGCAGTCAGTGAGATTCGAACCTTTGCCCTCTCTGGGGAGGGGGAGCATTGAATGGGAGGAACAGGATGGGCAGAGGAGGAGGAGGAGGAAGAGGAGGAGGAGGAGGAGGAGGAGGAAGAAGAAGAAGAAGAAGAGGTGGAGGAGGAGGAGGAGGAGGAGGGAAGTAGGAGGTGGCACCTCCGGGAGGGGAGGAGGAGGAGGAGGAGAAGTAGGAGGGAAATAGAAAGTGGCGGAGGAGGAGGGTGAGGAGGAGGAGGGAGGAGGAGGAGGAGGAGGAGGAGGAGGAGGTGGAGAGAGGAGAGGAGGAGGAGGAGAGGAGGAGGAGGAGGAGGAGGAGGAGGAGGAGGATGTAGAGGAGCAAGTGGACCAACTCAAAGTGGTCACCCCTGCTGTCTCAGCAGGCCCCGGCGGTCTGCTTGTATTCGCTGCGGGAGGCCTCTTCCCACTCTGCTCCGTCCAGCCCCCCTCGCGACTGACTGACGGACACACCATGCACCAAGCGGTGCAGAAGAGCTCAGGGCTAGGCTACATGCCGGGCCACTGCACTCGGCTCCCAGTGGACCATGCACTTGTGCGTCAGGGACACTCGGGCACAGCGAGCGGGAACGGCGCGGCAGGCAGGTCACACTGGGACGACCAGGAGGAGGAGGAGGAGGAGGTGGAGGAGGAGGAAGAGGAGGAGGAGGAGGAGGAGGAGGCAGACCGACGAAACCACAGCACAAGACAATTCAGGATGAATCTGCAGGTTTTGGTGAAGTGGTCTGGACCTCCCGGGTTCAGCGGCGTGGATGTAACGCGACATCGTAGGTCTGGCAGCTGGGGTCATCCAACCCTGCTCCCCCCTCGCCCTCGAGGCCTCGAAGTCGACGGCTCTCTCGCTACGCGCTCGCGACGGGTACCGATTTCCGTGCAAAATCGGCGCGCCCCGTCGCCAAATGAAGCGGCACTGGCTTCGTTTTGTGTGGGGGTACCTTCCCCGATCCGGCGCCACGGATCCGTAAGCCATGTTGGCGTGCGCCCGGCCGAGGTCTCCGACAGGGCCAGGCCTTCCCTGCGCAAGGTCGGTTCCAGCGGCTGGGTCGCCACGGGCTCCTCTGAGCACAACGTCGGCTCCCTGCCGAACGTGGGCTCCTCCAACTCAATCAGCAGCATGGTCCTGGGGCAGCTGAAGCCGGGAAGAGGAGGATCTGCTCCCTTACGATGTTCTTCTTTCGCAACCTCCTCTTCGAGGCTTCAACTCGATTCTCGAACCTCAGATTATATACGCGTCGATCGATCCCCGAACCCCGATCCTCGTCCTCCCTCCTCCTCGTCGTCGTCCCCCTCACCTCCAAGATGATATTCGATCCTCGTCCCCCTCCTCTCACCTCCTCCCCCGCCTCGGTCCCCCCTGCTCGATCCTCGACCCTTCATCCCCCTCCTGCTCGATCCTCCCTGATCCTCCTCATCTGCCTCCTCCTCCTCCTAGTCGGCGTTGGAGGGTCAGGCATTTTGAGCTGCGACGGAATGATCAGTTTCACTGGAACTCACTCATACGACTTCCGCCCCATACATTCTCCAATCCTGGTCGGGCCAGAGAGGGAGTAGGGGGAAGGAGGAACCGAGAGAATAAACAGTCCCTGTAACCACTCCGATGCAGTACCTTTGGCGACCCCTTCTGCCGTAACAGGGTCGTAATCTGGTGATGGAATTTTCTTGCGCCGCAACTTGGAGTGTGACATTGGAGTGTGACCTTGGAGAAAAAAACACAAGCCAAAGACGCAGATAACGGATCCGCCGTACCCATGTTCGGAAATTCCAAATTGCCAGGATTGCCATTTGCGAACAGTTGGTTGACCAAGTGCCGTCGCTGGACAGCAGTTACCAGAGGGAAGATGGAGGTCCCGGATTTCGGAGGCAACAGGAGGATGCCAATGAAGAACTTCGAAAACCCATAAACGGCTCAGAACTTCGGGAACAGCTGCACCAGGATATTGACCGAAGCAAATGAGGAGCCAAAGAGACAGAGAACGGTCTTCTAGGAACAGTTGACACCGTAGATAGAAGATCAATTGCGTCAATGGAACCCTATTGGCCCAGCTGTGCATTCACTTGCCCGTCGGCGAGATAAGTTGAACGGCAAAAGCCAGGGGGAAGATAGAGGCCCCGAGGTTCGGAGGCCATTGGCCTTCGCCACTGTCGGAGGACAGAAGTCTGAGGCTGCGCAGGCGTGGCCACCTGCTCCCCCCTGAAGGGGACCGCTGCACTCGAGTCGCCTCGGGGGCGCCGCGTCGGAGCAATGCAGCGCCAGAAGCGCAGAGAGAGCGTCGTGGCCGCGGCGCGGACGAAAGAAGGCGACAAGGAGGGGAGATGGAGGCCCCGAGGTTCGGAGGGCCTTATCTTCTGCCGATGATGGACCTCGAAAATCCATGGACTCCTTCGGTGAGAGGGACGAGAAGGAGGTCTGGTAAGATGGAGGCCGACCCAAATATTTGGAAATGCTGTCCCAGGGGATCGACTCGTCTGTTCGCCGGGGGCCGAAGCATGTCTGGGAATATGGAGGCCCCGAGGTTCAGAGGCCACCGACTGTTGCCGATGGCGAACTTCGAAAACCCATGCTCCTCAATAGCGACCCTGAGATCGCAACGCTTCTGGGGTTCTTCAGTTATACAGCGACCCGCGAAGAAATCACGAAGAGAGTTTTGCGAACACTGTGCACGGAAGGGGGGCTGTCTACTGGAGAATATGTACTCGAATGTTTGCTTCACAGAGGGATTGTGCAGTTGCGGAGGAGGTGAAGAAGGAGTAGGAAACTAAGGCAAAGGGACCGGCGAAATTTCCCAACGGGGGCTCTCTTTGACCTCGTGGCGGTCCGAAGACACAGTTGCTGAAGGGTTTGTCATCGAAGAGAGGACGCGGAAGCGATGCGGACGAATTGTGGACGGCATCTATGGCATTATCTGGACCAAAAGTGGCCATTGTTTTTTCGCGGATGAAGTGCGGCGCCAACTGGCTTCCAGCGGCACAGTTCGCATTTTGCCAGAAGTTCAATTCGCTCCGTCGGACTGGGAAAGCATTTGAGTTATTGCCAGCACGGGAGACAAATGCACAACTGCTA
This sequence comes from Prorocentrum cordatum, assembly GCA_963575745.1. Classification (NCBI taxonomy): domain Eukaryota; class Dinophyceae; order Prorocentrales; family Prorocentraceae; genus Prorocentrum; species Prorocentrum cordatum. The sequence goes on from CAUYUJ010019815.1 coordinate 75,430, forward strand.
CCCCGTGAAGATGACGCTCTTCCTGAATGGGACAACGCAAACGATCAGCTGAGCGCGTTTGACCTCTCGTCTCCCAGTCCTTCGTCCTCGGTCCAATTGCTGCAGGTACCGCATGTATCCCCAGATTTTCTGGCGTGGTAAGTGTGGCCCTGCAGAGAGCGGAAAAAAGAGGTTGGGCATTTCTGAGCGCGTTTGGCGCGGGAAGCGACATCTGAGCGCGTTTGGTGCGGGAAGCATCTGTCTCGGAGTAGCGAAAGCAGACAACATTAGCGAGGACATCTTGGAGTGCTGGAGCCTCTGCGGAGGTGGAGGGGGGAGGGGGGAGGGCATCTCGGAGTGCAGGAGCTCCGGCTCACAACTTAAAGAGGTGTTCAGGGGACCCCCTACTTGGAAACCCTGTTCGCCAGCGCGCTCCCCAGAGTGGGCACGCGAAAAGGCCAGCAGCTTTTCCCCTCGCACTGATCCGTCGGGACTCGTCTTAATCAGCGAGCCTCCCTTAAAATGGGCCACCGCGGAGCTCCCCCCATGAACTTCGGGGTATTACCCTCTGCCTGCCCCATGAGAAGTTTGCGTGTGCGGCATACTGCTATCGCAGGGTAATTCGCAAGTCGTGCCCCACAGTTCCTTTTGCGGGCGTGTCGGCGCTTTCCCGCGACAGGGCCCGTCCTCGCCCTTTTCAGCGTCGGCAGCGTTTCTGCCGTCTTTGCGGCTCTCTGGCGCAGCCTCGGCCGCAGTTGATATTATTGGTGGTTCAGCGCAACGAGGTGTCGGTATAGGGTAGGGTCGGCCAACCCGTAGCCTCCCTCATTAGCCAAGTGGTGGTCATCCTCTTCCTGGCCGCAATTAGTATGGCTATGTCGCAGTTGTTTTTGACTACAGCACATCCGAGTGAGGAGGCCGAGCGGTCATTCACTGTACTTGAGTGCTTGGCTGAAATGGGAATCCGCGGCGCGGATTCTGTTTGTTGTTGTGTTGCGTTGTTGTTGTCGTCGTCCCCCTGGCGACCCGGCCCGCGACCCACCTGCGAACCGCCCGCGACACACCCGCGACCCAGCTTGCGACACATCCGTGGCCCACCGTCGACCTACCCGCGACCTGCCCCGCGACCCACCCCGCGACCCGCCCGCGACCCGCCCGCGACTCACTCGCGACCCTCCCACATTGCATTAACGAAAAAGTCGGCGCCTGCGGTGGGCTCGTCGTTCCAGAGCCTGCGGCAGCGGATCAATGTCACCTCGGACTTCCAGGAGCTGGTGAAAGACACATGTGCGGAGCTGTCGCCCATACGGCCCAGTGCTTGGATTGAGCCTCGGAGGGGGCGTTCTGTCAGGCGCTCGGACAAACCGCTGCTGTAAACCTTGGCACGCTGGAGGCCAGCAGGCGCTTCGGCGAGGTCCTGATGGAGATTTGAGCGGCACACCCGTCCGACGCCCCGCGGTCGCGGGCCGTCGGTTCATGATTGATGGCGGCACTCCGCGCGCGGCTCTGGTCTCCTCCCTCCTCTGATTGCGACCCCTCGCCAGAATCTTTTTATTCCTTCCTTCCCCCTTGGTTTCCTCCCATTTCGACCCTCCAGTCCATCGAATCGCCGCTGGTTTAACAGAGCGAGCTGGCCATTTCACTGCACATGGGGCCAGTGACTGGCTGGCTCCAACCTGTGCCGCCGATGGGACGCCACTCCTCAATCATCCTCGACCCCTCCAACATCGACCATCGCAGGTCTAGACCACCTTCCCTGGGACCAACTTTTCATCCCGAGCCTTTCGCTTGCGGCCCCGAGGCCCAGAGACGACACCCTGAGGCCGCAAACGACCAAATGCCAACTGCCGTGATTTCTGCTCACGACGCGAGGAAGTCTATAGGGACCCCCTGATGATGATGCTGTTGATGATGATGCCGCGACGCGGGACCCCCCACCTCCCGAACAGGGCTGGACCGAAACAGTGTTTTGGCGATTTCGTGGGCCGTTTTTGTTTCGATTTCGTTTTGCGGTAGAGGTGGATGGAAGACAAAACGAGGGAAACCGAAAACAAAACGAAAACGAAAAAACACCGTTTAGGTTCAGCCCTGCTCCCGACCACCGAGAGGTCAGCGCCGTGTCCCCCGACTCGCCCGCTGCACGCTGGGAGGACCGGCCCGGCGAGGCCCTCGCGGCGAGGCCTCCGGCGCCGCCGCCGGCCGCCGGCCGCCGATCCCTCCTCGCCTCCTTCGGAGGTTGGCGCTCTGGCCGGACACGTCGGAGGAGAGAAGGCTCAAAGGATGGCGAGTTGACACCAAGAGATCCAACGCACTGAAAAAAACAAGAGGACAGTTCTTCACCAATTTCGGCCGCTACGGCCCCTCGCCGGGCCTCGGGATCGTCAAAAAACGTCTCAGGATGAAAAACCGGTCCTGGGGAATGGGTCGAGACTTCTGGGGACCGCGTACTGAAAAAATCCCGACATCGGATCTCTGGGCACGACGGTCGCCCTAGGAAGCAGTCTGTCCCCCCCCCCCCCTTCAGCAGAGGAAATGACGGCGTTTCTGACACCGGGGCAGGGCGGGAGCGATACGTGTCCCCTGCAGAATCTTCCTCCTCCTCCTCCCTCTGCTCCTCCTCCTCCTCCTCATCATCATCATCCTCATCCTCGATCCTCTTCCTCCTCCTCCTCGTCCTCCTCCTCCTCCCCCTTCTTGTCCCTCCTCTCTCTCCTCCTCATCCTCCTCCTCCTCCTTCTCCTCCTCCTCCCCCTCCTCCTCCTCCTCCTCCTCCTCCTCCTCCCCCTCCTCGTCCCTCCTCCTCCTCCTCCTCCTCCTCCTCCTCCGTATCCATTTTGGCTCAAGTTTGAAACACGTCCTTGGTGCTTCAATTTGGACGCGGCTGAGGGGAAGGCCCGAGCGTCCATTTCCACGTGTGCGGCTTCGTGGTTCGCCAAAGGACCGTCCGCCGCCACAGCTTTTTGGCTAGCATCAGCTATTTTATGTTCATTGTTTCGCTCACCCCGTCCAGCAGCGCGATGGAGGTGAAATCCATGATGCAGTAGATCCAGCGAATGTCCGAAGCTCAGAGCGCCTCGCTTCAGACTTCCATGAAGAAAGCTGTCCAGGAGGAGATCCAGTCATCGATGTCAGGGATCCAAGGGCAGATTTCATCCCAAGGCGCCGAACTTCAATCCGTGAAAGATCTCCTCAACCAGCAGGATGCCCGCATCAAGTCCCTGGAGGCCTCGGTTTCCACGGCGGCAAGTTCATGCAGTGGCAGTGTTTGCTCCATCGGCTCCTCCTCGTACCGCCACAGGATCGGGGACGGCAAGGCTCGCCGTGTCGACGGCCTCGACGCGGAGCAGGACATGGGCGACCCGACCGTCAAATTTGGTGGGCACGATTCCTAGGCCACTCCTGGAGAAGACCCGCCGCGCTCACTTCGACCAGATGAAGACGGTGTACCCCAGCGAACTCGACAGCAGCAAGGTCACTGCAGAATTGCATGGCGTAAGCCAAACCTACAAACTCGTCTCCACGTCGAAGGTGTACGCTCTGGATTTCCAGCAGAAGTGCAACGGTGCGGGGATGCGCTGGATCGGCTTCAGAGACCAATACCAGCACGACCTACGAATCCGAGGCGACTGACCACTTCATGTCAGGCAGAAGAAAAGGGCGCTTTCGGCAGTATATCAAACTGTGCTCGACGAAGTGCAGAAATCATCTCACTGGTGTTCCCCATGCCGTTTAGGCGTCAACGGGCGCAAGGGAGTTCTCCAGACCATCACCGAGAGCGACGTCTACGAGCTGATCCTCGCCACGCCAGCCGGCCTCGACCAGTTCAAGTTCGAGCCCATGTATCCCGCCCTGGATCCTTGGGGCATCGCCATGGAGCGCGCCGACAGCATTGTGAACATCGAGAACTTCTGACAGGCTCCTCCAGGGCACGACAGTGCCGTTCTGACGCAGACCTCCCCCGCTCCTCCTCCTTCTGGCCCGTCTGGGTGCGATGGCTTTGCTTGCGCTAGCGTTGAAGATAACAGCTGGGGCTGTTGGGGTTTCACTCGGCCGTCCTCCCTGCCTCCTGTTGGCGCGTCAGCTACGCTGCCTTTTGTTGCCAGTCACCCGCCTCAGTCTCAGGCACTAATTCATCCCATTTCGAGTCGAGTTGGCGAGCAGTCCAGTCAGAGGGTATATAGCACGGCAGAGGTTTCGGATTTTCCTGTTTCTCACTCTCCCTCCTCCCCGTTTCTTCCTGAGCGAGCGCTGAAGATAGTTACCTGGAATTCTCAGGCCTTGGTGGGCTCGATGTATGCAGATTCATTTTGACCCTCTTGAAGCTGTCCTCTCTACTGCTCGTGCAAACATCCCACCCTCGCACCCGCAACTTGGTCGCAAGACTTCTTACGGCGAGACCGTGACGGTAGGTACCACATGACACTTGGCCACGACACCGACGCCGACGACGACAGCGACAACGACAACGAACGCGCCGCATACACCGACTACGACGACACCGCCGACGTCGACGTCGACGAAGACGGCGACGCCGACGACGACGGCGACGAAGACGACGACGACGTCGCCAACGGAGACGACGACGAGGGAGGAGAAAAAACTACGACGGCGACAACGACGAGAACGACGATGGAGGAGGGAAGACGGCGACGACGCGAACGACGAAGAAGGAGGAAGGACGGCGACGCCGACGACGACAACGACGAGGGAGGAGGGAAGACGACGACGACGACAACGACGACGAAGACGACGACGACGGCGACGAAATAGGAGGGACGACGACGAGACGCCGACGACGGACGACGCCGACGACGAGGGAGGAGGATAACGACGAAGGAGGAGTGAAGACCACGACGACGACGATGACGACGACGACGGCGACGAAATAGGAGGGACAACGACGAGACGTTGACGAAGACGACGAGGGAGGAAGGACGATCACGGCGACAACGACGACGGAAGCGACGACGACGCCAAGACGACGACGACGACGACGAGGAAAGACAGAAGACGACGACGGCGACGACGACGACGACGACGAGGGAGGAGGGAGGACGACGACGACGACGACGCAAGAGCGCGCGCGCGCGCTTTTGTTGAAAACCCGCGTTGCGAAACCTTGTATTTTTGTAGGTTTTTTGGACACGCGATTTTGGAATCTTTCCGAAACCGAAGGATTTTTGAAGGATTCCGGCATGCGCGCGGGATTTCGCGCGCGTCTGAACTTCGTCGCGTTTTTTGCAGAGGGTTCTCGCGACAGCGCGCGCGCAAGGGCGTCCGACAGATTTCGACATGCGCGCGCGAAGCCCGTTTGGTAGAAATTTATGAAAATCTTGAAAGCTAGTGGGTTTCTTAAGATTTCGCAAGAGCTCGCGCGTAAGCTTTTTTAAGCAAATCAGCGTTGCGAAACCATGTGTTTTTATATGTTTTCTGTTGGAAACTCAATCTTAAAATCTTTCCGGAACCGAAGGTTTTTGAAGGATTTCGGCACGCGCGCGCGACGACGCGCACGCGCGCACTTCGCCCCATTTCTTGCGAGGGATTCGCGAAAAAGTCTTATGTTAGAGCAACAAATGTCACCGCATAGTGTTTTTTAAAGGGAACCTCAGGGGGGGGGCCAGGTTTGGCTGGGATGGTACGATTTCATATTTAGGATGGGCGAGTGTGCAGAATACACATATATATATATATATATATATATATATATATATATGAAATCATATTATCCCAAGGGGACCGGATAGTCCGGGGGGGGAAGGGGGGTAGAATCTCTTAATGTTTGAGAAAGGAGAATAAACATTGTATTTAACACACATTCCCTAAGTTACACAGTCCATTATTGAAGCACGACATCGTCTGTCTTCAAGCATCTCATGGGGCTCCTGGGGGCCTCGTCAATCTTCAGCGCGAGTTCAAACGTCATCTCATCTTCGGATCCTTATGTCTGAGTGCTATTGCTGGCGGGCTGCTCTTTTTCGTTAGCTACGAATTCTTGAGAGAGTTCGACTCGCACTCTCTGGTGGAGATTATCCCAGGGCGCGTGGCCGTACTTGCACTTCAAGGACCCAAGGGGGCGGTGCAAATTCCGAACATTCACATCGACCCTGAATTTCCCGAGCCCCATGTCCGTTCCCTCTTCCATCGGCTTCGTCGCTCTATCCTGGGCCCCCACCTCGCCTCGGTCTTTATCCTCGGGGACTCCAATTGTCACGAAGAGGGGGAATGTCGCTATAATGCATGCCACCGCAGGGACTGAAAGGCTTCAACCTGCCAGGCGCGCTGCCGCCTTCCGTCAGGTTTTCAGCGAGTTTGCCGGGCTCGAGCAAGAGAGGTGCATCCACGAGCGCATCATCCACTCCCCCGACTCCGCCTCCTTCGCCTGACTCGACCGCATGCGCGCGAACATCGCATCCGCCGGCATTCTCGACCATTGCCCTTCCTCCTCTACACTTTGGGAGATCTCTTGCAACTCCTTTCCTTCTGACCATGTTCCAGTTCATTTTGCGATGCGGCCGCGGCGGCCCGATGGTGGTATCTTTCGGCCGAGCTGGATTTTTCCAGAGAGCGGCTTTTGCTGGGCACTTCGAATCTCTTCTTCAGGGCCGAGACCTCAGCGTCGACCCACCTACAATGTTGAAGTACAAGAAGTCATCATCGCAGCAGCTCAGAGAACCGACGCTGAGATGTTCTCCTCCCTTGCGGTGTCCAGGCAAGAGAAACTTTACTGTTGCCTCAGGCTTGTGCGAGGACATCGTTCCTCCCTGGGTCATCTTTTGGCCTCTGCAGTGCGTGCCTACTTTGTCCTCGCCGCCTTTTACAATGTCGAACAGATGAGCTGGTCTGGCTGGCGGCAGTACCACTCGCATTAAAGTAGCCTGATGACTCGGGAGTTTAGTGAGCAAGAACGAAGCTGGAGGGGGGAGGGCACGCTAGGCAACAGGAATGTGGACTACCACATCATGCGCATCAAACGTCTGTCCAGGGCCTGGAAGGGGGCGCAGCGCACGATCACACTACGTGGTATCATTGATCAGCACGGACACGCTCACGACGATCCCGGTATTTGTGCACGCATCCTAGTTCAACATCGGGGACAAGTTTTTGACGCCCCCAGGGTCGATTCTGGTCCTGGGGAGGAGTTTCTTCGTGATGGTGTTCCGCTCCCCGGGGATGAACATCAGTTTACCCATTCCACTCATCAGATGTTTCCCTGGATTCAGACCTTCGACCAGTTCCAGGACCTCCTGGCCAGAAGGAAGCACTCGGCCCCTGGCCCAGATGGGCTGCCGCGCAGTGCGCGGCAAGCCGCAGGGCCCGACGCGCAGGAGGCGCAGTTCGCAGTCTACGAGCACGCGCTCGCTGGCAATTGCCTCGGCTCTGACTTCAACGCGGCCACCCCCGCCTTCCTCGCCAAAGGAGATGCCCCCAGCAATGGGCCCGCTAACAAACAGCCCGAGGACACCCGTCCTATCACCCTTTCGAACACCGACAGCAAACTGGTCAGTGCAATGATAGCCGCCCCGATCTCCCAGGCCCTGGTGGACCGAGGGCACCGCTCCCAGAGGGGTTTTATCAAGGGCCGCCAGATCCTCGATAACGTGATCGAGGCCGATTTCAACCTCTTCAATTGGGGCTCCGTTTTAGGCCACACTCGGACAGGTGCCTGCCTATTTGACTTCCGTGCCGCCTTCCCTTCCATCCACCACTCCTGGATCATGAGAGTTCTGAGGGCCTTCAACTTCCCTGAGTTCCTGGTCATCGCAATCTCTATCCTCTACCAGAACATGAGCTGCGTGGTTCGGTTTCGCGGCTCTGCCGAACGCAGCTTCATTGCCCGTAGGGGCGTGAAGCAGGGATGCCCATTGTCCGGTGCTCTTTTCGCCCTCGCCCTGGACCCTCTCCTGCGCCATGTCGCTTCCCTCACCACCTCCATGCCCAAGCAGCTCTCGGCCTTCGCGGACGATTTGCGCCTGACCGCGGCCGACATTTTCAGTGATTTGGCCACTGTCGTCAGAGCTATCTGCTGATATGGTATCCCTGCTGGTCTCTTCCTCAAGATCGCGAGGTGTGTTATCATCTTACACAACCCATCCCTTCTCCCTGATGCTCTTCGGCTCTTTCGTGAAGGGGGAGTCCGCGTCGGGGGGGGTACAATACAGCCCCAGGGTAAGTACCTCGGGTTCATCATCGGCCACCAGGGCCCCCCCTTATCTTGGGAATATGCGGTCAAGTCTTTGATGCGCCGTGCACAGCTGGCCGAGAGGATTGGGGGGGATTTACTGTCAGCATCGTCGCACACAATCGTTGCGTCTTACCGGTGTCGTCGTATATCGCCCAGGGCTTCCGCCCTTCCAAGCACGTGCTGAGGTTCGAGAAAGAAGCCCACCAGCTGTGCGCGTGCTCGCCGCGGCATGCCTTCCCGCCAGCTGCATTCCCTCGCCTGTGCGAGATCGGCTTCGAGGTCCAGACGACGCCTCTCCAGTCTCTTGTTCATGCTGCGCGGCTACGGGCGGCGCACAATTCAGATCGGCTTCATGAGCGCATGCAGAAGTTCCAAGCATCCGCGACCTCTGATGATGCCGTCCTCTCGTACAAGATGAGCCCGTTCTACCCCTCCTCCCTCTTCGCCCAGATGATGGAAGACTACGAGAGTTCGATGCGCATCCCTCGATTACCCTTTGATTGTGCCAGAAAGCAGGTCCAGCGGAGGCTATTCACTTTAATTCAGCGCGATGCCGGTGTTTCCCCGCCTTCTCGGCTACTGCAGGCGCGACTTCGGAAATGGAGTCCGCTAATCTCAGAGGAGGAGTTGGACGTGGCGTTCGCGCGGTCCTCCCAGGTTGCTCGTCTGGTGCCTTCGTTTATGTGCGTTTCCCTCATCAAATCCATCTGCAACGCGTGGAACACCTCCAGAAGATATCGCCAGGGCGCCAGTCGATGCCCCAGTGGCTGTTGCAATATGGGAGGAGACGATCAGCTTCACTACCTATTCTGTCCATCCATTTGTCCTCTCCTACGTCGGCTGCCCCCTGCCCTTCCTCAAGAGTATGGTGACGATCCCCTGGGCCCCTTCCTCCCCAATCTTTTTTCCTTTAGATCTCCCGAAGCCCTGCCCTCTTATGTGCTTGCTCTCGACTCCATTCACGCCTCCTTTCAAGCTCTTCGTGCTGCCCCCACCTCTTCCCCTGCCTACGCCGGGGAGGTAGTGCCCGGCAGGATTCGCGCGGCCATGCGCCGCCATCCCAAGCTGCAGGGTCTCCTGCGGTCACCCTGAGTCTTCTTCTGCAGGCCTCTCACCTGCAGGGCCTGCTCCTGTAGGCGTTCAACCAGGACGCCGCTCCCGACGGGTGGGCTCCTCCTCCTCCTCGTCTTCTCCCTCGCTCCTCCACTGGAGCTCTCCGGAGTTTTTCGGAGGCAAATTCCGATGGGTTTCCCACGTGTGTCCCCATGGCCTTTCAACGTTCCTCGTTCTGCCATCGGAGGTCCTCGCGGGTTTCTCGGATCGGCGCCGGGCCCCGCTCGCGGGGGCTCGAGGGGACCGCGTGCCGAACAAAAATTGATATCGGCGCGTCGCCTTCCTCGGAGGCTGGCGCTACGGCTGCAAACGTCGGAAGGGCATCCATCAAAGAAGATTGCGCAACATCAGAGTGAGGGGGCCGACCGTTTATTCACTGTCCCTGTGTGGGCGCGTGGTTGAAGTGGGTTTCCACGGTGCGCATTGTTGTGCGTTTTTGGGTTCTTGGTGGTGTTGAAGCTCAATGTCTAAAGAACGTACAGTCGTAGACGTACATCTCCCCAGGCCCCCTCCTCGCCCGTTCTGCAAAGTCACGCTTTCTGCTGCGCAAAGGGCCAAGATCCGCCTCTCCGCGGATGGACGAGGGCTCGCCTCCGCTCTGGGCGACCCTGCTTGCGGCGTGAGGTGCGACGTGGAGCGCGTGCTGGTCTTGGGGGCGGTCTTTCGCCCCCCTCCTGGCCATGGCCCGGAGGGCCAGTGCCACTGCTCCCGCGACCCGACGCTGCAGCGGATCATCGACATCCAGGCGGATGTCCAGGCGCTGCGGTGCCTCTTGCTGGTCGACCTCGGCGCGCTGGGCCTGCTGACGTCTGGCGCGGGCGCTCTGGGCGTAATGGCGAGCACCTGCCGGCGCTGCCAGCGCGGGTGCCGCGGGCGATTGGCCGCCGCGTCGGCGACCGCTGCGGCGGCCGCGCCAGGCCCCGCAGGCGCGGGCGCCCCCTCGCCCGGCGCGCGCCAGCTCGCTGGCCCTGGAGCTTCACCTCGGACGTCCGTCGTCGGTGACGGCCCGCTGACCCCGAGCAGGAGGCATGGCTGATGTCGTGGCCCTCGACATCGCGGGCCCGCAGATCTCGGCGAGGCACGAGAACGACCCCAAATGCTTCCACTGGCACCATTGAGTGCTACCTGTCAGAGTTCAAGAGGATACATGGATCAGTATTGCTCCAGACCGCGCTGTGGTGCGCGTGATGCTGCTGGGCGTTCAGCATGAAGCGCTGAAGCGCAGGGAGTGGCGGGTTTCCCCGGCCATCTCGCCAACCAGGTTTACGCTATGAGCCCCGTTATCAGGCACGGCCTTGGCGGGCCTCCGCCGTCGAGCGAAACTCCAGGGGCAGCTTCTGGGAGTCGGGGTGCTCAGTGGTTAGCGTCGTCGGGCGGATGGCGCGGATCGTTTCAGAACCCAAGCATTCGACGTTCGGCGAGATCCTGCAGGACGCGGCGACGGATTCTGACAATCGTGGCTGATCGTTCGACCAGAGGGGCGCGGCCCTGATATATTTAGAAGAGGCTTTTGTGCAGAAGGTCGGTCGCGGCCAGCAAGATCAGCAGCTTCAAGAACGAGCAGGAATCCAATCTTGGAGATGAGTGGACATGGGGCGATCAGGTCGACGAAGCAGGGCAGCGTTCTCTGCGCATCTCAGAGGCGGTCGCGTTGATTAAGGGTGCGGACCAGGCTGGCTTCCCGCTGAAGGGTACGAGGGGCGCTAGGGAATTCCTGGACGCGGTCAGCTCAGGGCCAGGCAACTTGACGTCCTACCAAGCAGTAAGCAGAGCGGGAGGGGCTCAATTGAGTAGGCGGGGGATCGGCCGTGAATCATGACCATCGTAACTTGCGCGAGCTCTTGAGGCCGATGCAGTCCTGGGACCAGGTTGGCTTGTCCACGCGATAGTAGGCGGATACGACCGTGCGCCGGTTGATCCAGACGGAGACGGTAGTCGAGCGAAACCCTCGCCATTCAGACTGCAGCGGGCTCGGCGCAGCGATCTCGGCCCCCCGTCAGCGCAGCAGGGCGAGCTCAGGCGTCGAAGTCCAACGCGCGGATCACGGGCAGGCTCAAAAAGAGGTCATCGATCTTGAAACAGGAGCGCGTCTGTCACGAGAAGCGGATGGATAACCGCAAAGGCGAGGGCAATAGCATGGACGACGATTACGGCTCGGCCCCGCCGGGAGATCCAATAAGACCAGCGGTGGCGCTGGCGCCGGAGAGGGCGCTGGCGGGGGAGGATGATCCTCCGCCGTCTGCGGGGGGGCCAGGGCTGTCAGCCCGGGCTCCAGACCATCTCCTCCGCGCGCGCTAACTAGGGGCTCGTCGCCCCCTCGGCTGGGGGCATTCGGGCGCGCGATCGACAGCGTAGCTACCCTTTCCCACTTCCACGAAATCCTCGCGCCCTGGGCACTACGTGCCAACCAGAACGGCTTCGGCATGTTTTGATTCAGTTCAGGCCCTGAGCCAGCTTGCCGTCGCGACCTTGAATTCAAGACATGCGCAGGGGCGCGATCAGTCGCCTGCGGGACACGTTCGGCCCGCCGCCGCGTAGCGCCAGATGGTCCAGAACGTGGCTCGACGAGCACAGGCCCATGGAGACTGTCCGCTTGGCCCTGCTGTGGAGTCACCCCTGCCGGAGATCTCTGGCCCCTGAGACCGTTGCAGCAGGAGCCTGAGGGTTTGGCCAGTTCCGAATTCGACAAAGTCAAGATTATGCACGCAGGGGGCCCCATGTCCGAATTAGTAGTCAAGAGCTGCCCACGACGGCCCTCGACCACCTTCGGCACGCGGCCAGCCGCGTCGAGATGGGCGGGGCGGAGCTTGAGGCGGATCGAGCGACGGGCGAGGGCGTCTCCCCCCTACTGGGACCCTAGGCTGCGGCGCTCGCGAGACCGTCGGAAACAGCTGTTCAAACTCCTGCGTGAGCGGGGCTCGCTGGCCTAGCGGCGGCGGCTGAAGGGGCGCGCGGGCATGTTCGTGGTCGAGAGGAAGCATGGCCTCCAGAGATTGATCACCGATGCCGGGGCGGCGAATCGGGCGCGCGCGCCCCCTCCCACTACGCGACTCGGTTCGTCGCAACACACGGCCGATTGGGATCTTCCGGACCATTAGTGGCCACCTCCAGCCCCAGCTCGGCTCCAGCTCGGCGAGCCCGACTTGGCGTGGAGGGCGACGTTGTGGACTGCGAGCGCACGATCAGGAGCTCGCCAGCTAGTTCGGCTTGGAGGATCGCATCGGCGCAGCCGAGCTGGTGGACATCGGCTGCCACCCTGTGTCGGGGACAGCGAGCAGCTCTTCCTGCGCGTGGTCGCGGCTTGCATGGACTGGTCTCGGGACTTCTACTTCCCCGACGGGGTCGTCGCCCATCGCGCGCAGGAGACGCTGCATCCAGGAGAACATGCCTGACGGCGCTCTCCATGCGATGTGAGAGATGCAGCCCGCTCCAGTTCTGCGACCTGGCGAGCGCGCGTCGGTGGCGCATGTTCAAAATGTGCAGTTGATCGCAGGTTGCGAGGCCGATGCCATCGAGCAGGTGGGAAATTGCCGAGCTCAGTTTGCGCGAAGATGCCGCTCCTTTAGAGGGGGGCCGAGTGGCGGCAATGAGGTGCAGTCGCTCGGCCTGGCGCGCAACAGGCGAGAGCGGCGGCTTCGTCGCGCGAGTCGGCGAGTCTGGCGGACACACCTCGCCAGCAGAGCCCTGCCGCGCCAACGCCGGCTACCCGGCGGCCATGCGATGCAGCGATGGCTGGGCCGCGTCGCGAAATTGGACCGGCTCTGCCCCTTGGCCACGCGCGCCCTGAACGCCTGCGGCCGATTCATCGAGCTGGCGGTGGATACCCCGAAGCGAGCGCGGCCGTCTTTCAAGTCCGACCTGTTTCTGATTGAGGCGGGTGTAGGAGCTGTGCGATCCGACCAGGTCTACGGCGGCGCCTCCTCCGCCGATGGCTTTGGCCTCCGCGCGACGCAGGCCGAGCCTGGCGAACTGCGCGGAGCTCGGAAGTGGACGGGGCGGCGGAGGTGCCGAGACGTTCCCGTCGCGGAGGGCCCGCCCATGACCGCGGGTGCGCCGCGCGCGGGGGCGTGCCCAGGGTTTCGCCGGCGCGCGGACCGCCTTCGGCAAGGCCCTTCGGAGCCGTGCCGAGGAGTAGTCCGCGGCGGCCCGCCCCCGCCCCGCCTCGCGCCGAGGTCTCGCGCTGGGGCGCGCCGTCAGTCGGGCGCCCTGGCCCTGGCCGACAGCTGGGCGCGACGCCAGCGTTGCCGGCCGGCCGGCGCTGGCCCCCGGCGGCGGTGGAGCGAACGCATCAGTTTGAAGGGGGGCGAAAGCGGCGCTGATGGGCCCCCGAAGACGCCGCCGGTCGGCGAAGTGCCCAGGCTCGAAGCCTCTCGCGCTGAGCCACTGCTGGGCGGCCGCCGGGGCCTCCAGGAATAGCGGGTCCAGCGCGGGCTTGCAGGCTCCCTGCGGCTGGGCCGCCGCCCATTTGTTGGGCGGCCAGATCGCTCGGTGGCCTTGCGACGTCGAGGCCGATTGGAATCCGGGCGACGTGGATGCAGGTCGGCGGGATCACGCGCGCCACGCGGGCCTGCGCTCGCCGCGAGGGCGGCGCGCCCAGGCTTCGGAATGGGGCGACGCCCTGGGCGCCTGAGAAGCAAGGCGCCGCGAGCTTTGCTGGCCTGGAAGAGCCCCCCCCCTTTCCTGGCCCGCGCCCTCGTCGTCTGCGTCGCGCCCGTTCATTCGGCGCGAGCCAGGCGCGTCAGTTTTGCATTCGGAGTTCTGCGGTGGAAAGGAAAGGGGCGCTGGCCTGCCCATCGTTGCTTCCGTCGCCAGCGTCGAGGACGGCTAGGAGTTCGTCGCGACAGGGCACACAGGAGGATATTAATTGGTCAGCCCGTGAAGGGCGTCTACTGCACGTTCACCTTGGGGACCATGGGGGGCGCGAGGCGTCGCCCGCCGCAACTCCAAGAGCCGCATGCGCGCGCGAGTTCGTGAACGCAAGAGTTCGTCGCGATCGATGCCAAACGATGCAATGTCACATCTAGTCTGGGCTGCTTTTGGAGCGCAAGGAATTCCAGGGCTTCAAGCACGTGTGGCTTCGTTCCGATATCTCGTCTTCGGGGGCTCGCAGAAGTCGAAGAGGCGAACTTCGACGTGAGGTTATATGGCGCAGCCTATCAGAGGCCGATCAGAATCCCGACCAAAATTGAGGGCCCTGGAGGTTCCCTGACATCGACCTCGCGTCGCACGCGAGCACTCGGTCATGCTGCGCGGCCGCGTCGCCCCTCAGGTTTCAGCGCATCGGTCATCGCGTGGCTCTCGCTGGGCGGCGCCCCAGCCGCCGCGCCCCCTCGAGGGGCGCCCCCGACCCCTTCGGCCGTCGACGCGCGGAGGCTCCGAGACGGCCTCCAGCGCGCCGCGAGACGTGAGCAGCCAGCTGGAGAGGGGCGCCGAGCAGCCGGGGCGCCGCGGACGCTGCGCGCGCCGAGCCGCCGAGCAGCATTCAGAGTGAGTCTGTCAGGTCGCCGACCGGGCAGCGACAGGGCCCCCGCGCGACGGCGCCCCCGCCTGGGCCGGCAGGCGTCGACCCTTCGGGCGGGGGCATTCGCCGCCCGGTCCTGGCGCCGAGGCCCGCGGGGCGCACTGCAGTCAATGACCGCGCTTGCGACGACGGCTGCGAGGCGCGCGCTGGGGCCGCGGCGCCTTCTACGGCCGCCGCCTGCCGAAGCCCAGAGCGACCAGCAAGATGCGCTTGCCCGAGGCGCTGGCTTCCTTGAAGGGCTGGACTACGCGGCCGCCGGGCCGCGCGCCCTTGCCGCCCCCCGACGTCGTCGCGGAGGATATCGCGCATCGCCTAACCGAGCACGAGCGCCAGCCCGCGGGCGCCGCCGCGGCGATTCAGTTCGACGCCTTCGTCGGTCCGTTCGGAGCGGTGGAGTTGATGATTGGCCAGATCTCCCGGCCCGCCCGGGCCGCCAGGCTCGACGAGAACTGCCGCCTCGCCATCGCGCCCTCAGGGTGGCGCGAGGTCACCGAGACTGGCGTCCATGACCACGGCAGCCCCTGGGCCGCCGACGCGGCCCCTGGCGATGCTGCTGCCCAACCAGGCTCCAAGAAGGTCTTTAATTTCAGCCTCGCCGAGTATTAGCGCGAGGTCAAGAAGGGCGCCGTCTGGCTTGGCCACGACGAACTAGGCGCGCGCTCGCGCGTGGTTCGCCACCCAGGCGCGTCAAACGACAGGGCTCGCAAGAGGGGGTCTTTGGAGGAGATGCAGAAGCGCGGCCGTTGGGCAGCGGCCGCGTCGGTGGCCCGACGCGGACGCGGCGTTCTCCTTCTGCGACGGCCACGCCAAGTTCCAGTGTCGACGCAGAAACAGGCTGTCCACCGCAGCAAGAAGTTGTCGCAGACTCACCCGCACCATGCGCGAGCTCCGTTCGAACCAGGCCATCAGTTCATAATGCGGGACGCGGGCGAGACGCACCTGACTGGGGTGCTCGGGCAATCGTCTCAACTCAAACTGCAGATCTACCTCTATCCAGAGATTTGCATGATTGGTCGAGGTGTAAAGGCCCCCGGGGGGGTGGGCATGGTCGTAGGTGGACCCCCTTCTCGCCTGCTCTGCATATGCACGTTTGTTGTCGCGGGCGAGTTGCGCGATGGCTCAAGGCGGCCGCTCTGGAGCCACCCTCAAGTCTCTGCATAGATCGCAATTCAATGTTGCATGTCCCCGCCTTGGCAAAGAGCACCTGGCCAGGGCGGCAAGACAATCGTCTCAACGCATACTGCACGTAGCCGGTGACTGATCAAGGTTGGTTTCGTCGGTCAGTGGCGGTTGCAACAAACAGGTCTATTGCTTCGCAAAGATAAGCATGGCCAGGCGGCGTTTGAAAGCCCCCATGGGATGTAATTAATGTTGATGCCCCTTGTGCCGTGCCCATGGTTTTTCGCTTGATGTGCCCGTCCCGGCCTTGCGGCTCGGACTATGCATTTTTGGCGCCCGGTTTATTCTGACAGTGGCTCCCGTTTAAAAATTTTAAAAATCAGCACATTCCAAGTAACGATTGACTTCCTCACAATGTATCCAGGACTCGCGCTTTCGCGTGGGACTTTCTTGCCATGTGTTGAAAAGCGGCACCTTCGACACTCAGGAATCACGGTTTTGCTATGGGGTTCTCCACAATTTACTTGGGAATCGCGTTGTCGCTCGAGACCTCTTCGCGATGCATTGCCGGTCTGGCGTTTCAGCGACCCGCCCACTCGGCCCCGCTGTTTGGGCACGCCCGGTCGACCCGCTTGTTCAGACCCCCCGCCCGACCCGCCCGTTCGGTTCAGCAGTTTGCACTCTTGCTTGAGGCCTCCTTCCTGCTAGTCCCTTTCCTGCTCCATCCTTCTCTTTCCCCCTTGTTCTCTTGTGGTACCCCAGGGGGTCCGATCGAAAACGAAAAGGGCGGGCATCGAGAGTAGGGGGTATCGGAGGTGAGGGGGTGAGATCGAAGTGGAACGGAGAGCTCCCCTACCGGGAAATCGATTTCGGTTTCGTGTTCGTGCGTGCCGTGCGCGCGGGCGAGGCGAAGCTGCGTGGGCGGGCGAGAGGAAAGTCTCCTGTGGCTGAGGCGCGGCCGGACCAAATGTGTCTCTTCGGGGCGGCCGGTGGCGCGCGGTGTCCCGCCGGTGTCCCGCTGGTGTCCCGTCGGTGTCCTTGTGGCTGAGGCGCGGCCGGACCAAATGTGTCTCTTCTGGGCGGCCGGTGGCGCGCGGTGTCCCGCCGGTGTCCCGCTGGTGTCCCGTCGGTGTCCCTGTGGCTGAGGCGCGGCCGGACCAAATGTGTCTCTTCCGGGCGGCCGGTGGCGCGCGGTGTCCCGCCGGTGTCCCGCTGGTGTCCCGTCGGTGCCCCGTCGGTGTCCCGATGATGGGTTTGTCTCACGTGTCATCTCTGGAGCGTTCGAGCGCCGCGAGAATGTCCATTCTCCGCAACTGTTTGGCTCAGTTCTCTCGCGAGGTCTCCGAATGCTGAGCCCCCGCGCGCTGGTCGGGCTGGGATTCGCTCACTTCGCTGGGGTGTTCCTGGCGCACTTCGCGGCGCAGCCCGCCCCCTCGGCGCCGGAGGAGGCGCCCGCGATCGGCCTCCCGCCAGTGGGGGCGGACGGCGACGCGGCGGCGTCGCGGGACCTGCAGCAGGTGCTCGGCACGCTGCAGGAGGCGCTGGGCGACTGCCTGGCTTCGCGGGCGCCTGTGTGCCCGAGCCCCTGCCCTGAGTGCCGCTGTGATTGCGGGGGTGGGGCTTCGGCGTCGCCGGGCTGGTGGCGCGCGGCCCTTGAGCTGGTGGTAGGGGCGGTGGTGCTCCTCGGCCTCGAGCTCTTCCGCGGCTGCCTTACCTGGGGCCGCCGGGCCTGCGCCTGCGCCGCACGGCAGGCGGCTCTGACTCCGCCAAGGCAGGGCCTTTCTGCCCCGGGCACGCCTGATCCGCGAGTGCCACGAGAAGGAGGCCACTACCGATGAATGCAGGTGATGAGATCCGGGTTGAATATGACGTTGACCCTCCGCTTCTGCATGCTCGTCTTCTGCTTCTGGGTTCTCGGCGCGTGCCAGGCGCCTTCTCCGTGCTCACTCCTGACATGGACGTGTTCGTCGAGGAGTACTCGCCTGGGAACGACGACCTCCGCGGGTACTACCTCAAGCAGCCCCGTGGCGTGGGGGCCTTGGCGGTGCCCGCCCCTGGAGGTCGAGGAATCTATGACTTCGCCAACCTGCCGACGGCCCTCGAGATGGTTGGCATCCTCCAGGAGGCGCAGGTGGCCATGGCGAGCTTCGAGGGCGGAGACCCTCTGCGGCTCGGCCAGGGCGCGGCTGGCGGCGCCGCGGGGGGCGGCGCGGGCGGCGCTGGGGCTGCCGGGCTGCTGGGAGGCGGAGTGGCGGCGGGGTTGCCTGCTGCGCTTGGAGGCGGCGGCGCGGCTGCTGGCGCGGCGCCCCTCGCGCTCGCCGGGCCTGTGGGGGCTGGCGGCGCAGGCGTCCTGGGCGGCGGAGTCGCCGCGGGCGTTGCTGCAGGTGGCGCTGCCGTGGGAGCCTTGGGCGGCGCGGGCGTTGGGCCGGCAGGCGCTGCCGCACCTGCTCCCGCCGCCGATGGGCTGGCGGGCCTTGCCGCTGCGCTTGGGGGAGCCCCTGGAGCCGCCGACGGCGGTGCTGGGGGGGCGGCGGCTGCTGACGGCAGCTCGGATGACTTGCGGACGCTTGGCGTGCGATATGATCGCCAGGGACAGCGTTACCGCGAGTTTCGGGAGGCCGTCCAGAGCAACCGATCGACCAGCTTCCCAGACTGGCCAGTGCCAGGCCCGCGGACCTTCCAGTGGGTCGCCGAGTACCAGATGGAGCACGGAGGCACGCCCATGGGACACCACGTGGCTTGGAAGGCTTCGCTGGGGGCCTCCGTGGGCGCAGATGATCCCGTGGTGCACTTGCATGCTGAGTTCAGCAAGATCATGCAGACTATGTGCACCTATGATCAACTGGATGGGGCCAACCTGGCGCGCGGCGAGCTCGTCGCACGCCAACTCCAGCTATGCGAGGAGAAGTACAAGGACAAGATTCTGGCGCATCGGGGAGGCGGTGGGCTTCACCAAGATGAGGGTTTCTTCTTCACGGACATGGGGTCGACGCGGGGCATCATGGTCAGCCCGGAGCTCACCAAGTGGGTGGCGGACCGCCTGCAGGCCGAGAGCAGCATCGCGAAGGAGCGCCGCAAGGCGCGTGAGGAGCGGCAGCTGGCAGCACCCAGTGGTGGCGGAGGCGGCGGCGGCAGCAGTGGCTCTGGCGCCGGCGGCGCCAAGAAGGGGAAATCGTGACGAGAACGGGGCGACCTCCCGCCCCGCCGGCGAAGGACTTCGGCCGACCTCCGCGGGCTCCTCTAGGCCCAGGCATCGCGCTCCTCTGGCCCCATGGGCCCCAGTCGTCAGCGAGATGTGTTTCCTCTCCTTCAATTTCGCGAGCTACCCGCCCGAGCAGAGGCTTGCCGCGCTGTCGGGCGCCGACGGGACAAGCTATCGCACTCGCTGCGGTGGGCTAACCTCGGCATTGGGTCGCTCAACGAGCTGGCAGGGCGCGGCGTCGACTGTCCCCGTCAGCCCACAGTTTTGCAGCACATGGCGCTCGAGCACATCCGGGAGGAGTACGTCACTTTCCTTGGTCCGCCCGAGGACGTGTGCCCCCGCGGGAGCCTTCGCGAGCTCTGCGGTGCCTGCCCCATGTACGGCTTGGAGCGGGCGGATTTGGCATCCTACAGCGAGGACAAAGTTTCCTGGCCAGCCGAGGGGACCGCTCCGGTGTCTCTGGAGTCAGCCCTGCAGCCGGCCGACGCGGTGTGGCTGTCGGATTGGGAGGCCAACATGCTCCGAAGCCCGGAGGAGGCTGCTCGACTCCGCGCTGAATCGGGACTACGTGCTCCTTATTCTGATCCTGGGTTGCGAGACCCAAAAGTGTATGGACGATTTCTCGGGCAGCTTCAACGGCGAGGCATGCTCCAGTTTTGCAGATGGGACGGGAAGGCTCCAACGTTGGGGGCCTTCACGGTCCGCAAGAAGGGTGACCGCCAGAGGCTCATCTTCGACACCAGGCTGGTCAACCTGCACTTCCGTCGGGCTCCCGCCACCGAGCTTCCTTCGGCCGCTTCCTTCTCTCGCCTGGAGAGCGATGCGGCCGCGCCGCTGTGCTTTGCCTGTGGGGATATCGAGAACGCCTTCTACGCGATGCGTATCCCCAGCGGCCTCTGCTCGTACTTCCAGCTCGCACGGGTCCGCGCAGGCCTGGTGGGGGTCGCCTCGCTTGACGGTGAGGCTGTTGACAGTGGTGAGTGGCTCACTCCTCAGCTCACCATCCTGCCCATGGGGTGGAGCTGGGCCATGCATCTGCGTCAGATGGTTACCGAGTCCGCCCTGGTTCGAGCAGGAGTGCCTGTATCGCGGCACGTTCGGGACCGCAGCGAGGGACTCCCTCTGGGCAAGCATGATGGGCTGGGGGCCGCCGCCTATGTCGACAACTACTTGGTGGTGGGCGCCAGCCAACGAGAGGTCGACGCCATCGCCTCCAAGGTTGAGGCGGAGCTGGTCAGCCTCGGATTCTCGGTGCACGAGCAACAGCGGGCCAGCCGCAGTCGTTCCTTCGTGGGTTTGGAGCTCTGCGGGATGTCGCACTGCGTCCGCGTCTCGCCCAAGCGACTGTGGCGGGTGCGGTACGCGATTGATGAGTTGCTGGCTCGCCGAACCGCACGGGGTGAGACCGTGGAGGTTTTGCTTGGGCACTGCACCTGGATCATGCTGCTGCGGCGGCCGTCGCTTGCCATCCTGGACGCGACCTACCGCTTTTGCCAGGCGGCGCGGGACGAGGCCTTGCCCCTCTGGGCTACGGTGCGCTGGGAGCTCCGCACGCTTCGGAACCTGCTGCCGTTGCTCTCTGCGCATCTGGCGGCCCCGTGGCATGCAGAGGTCTCTGCCTCCGACGCCTCGCCGTGGGGGGGCGGGGTCTGCGTTCGGCAGACCAGCCCGGAAGCCGCGGCCTCGCTGGGGCGGACGGTGGAGCGCTGGCGCTACCACTTTGACGACGCCATCTCCGCCCGCTCGCATGCTCTGGAGGGTGACGGGGTGGCCACCTCGCTGCGACGCCCCGCTGCGCTGCCCAGCGAGGCGGCCAAGGACCTGGACAAGCAGTTCGGCGAGATCCCTGCTTCTTTTATGCAGGACCCTTGCTGGAAGATCGCGATGTTCTTTCCGTGGCGTGAGAAGCACGACATCTACTACACCGAGGGCCTCGCCCTCTCAGCTTCTCTGCGCCATGCTTTGCGATCGCGCGGGGCGTTTGGGCATCGCCTGGTGCTCCTGGTGGACAACCTGTCTCTGGCTTTGGCTGCTGGGAAGGGGCGGGGCGCGGCTGCGCAGCTTCGCAGTGTCCTGCGGGAGCTCTGCGCGCTGGCGCTCGCCTGCCGGCTGCAGTTGCACGTTCGGTGGATCCCCAGCGAGCTCAACCCAGCTGACCGCCCCTCCCGCGGTCAACCGTACATCGAGACCCCGGGGGGCGCTGCTGGCGGCGATGTTGTTGACAACACCTCGGAGCGTGCTGGGCGGCAAGAGGGGGCGGACGCCGACGCTGGGTGCAGTGGCCGCGCTGGAGCGCCCCCCGGCCTTGCCGGGTGCGGGCCTAGCGCTGGGGACCGCCGCGGTGGCGGCCTCGGCTGCGCGCTGCCGAGAGGCGGCGAAGGTGGCGCTGGAGCCTGGGCTCACCTTCCTAGAGCAGCGGTCGATCTCGAAGCCCGTGCTGACCGACTACCGCCGGAGGGCGCAAGCCTTCGTGACATGGGCCTCCGAGAACCGCCGGGACTGGAAGGACTCGGCCGGCCTCGACTTGGTGCTCGTGGAGTACTTCAATCTGCTTTACTTCCTGGGGTACAGCGGAGACGACGCGTCAAAGCTGTTGGCCTCCGTGAAGTTCTTTGTGGCGAACCTGGGGAGGTGGGGCACAGAGACCCTTCCTCGGTGCTCACGCGCGCTGGCAGGATGGGGCAAGTGTGTCCCGCGCCGGTCGCGTCAGCCCCTGCCCTGGCTGGCGGTGGCCGCTCTAGCAGGCGTGCTCTTGCGCTGGCGGCTGGTGGAGCACGCGGTGGCGATGATCCTGAGCTTCAGCACGTACATGAGGCCCGGGGAGGCCGACTCGCTCGTGGGGCTGCAGGTCGTCGAGGGCGTCGCGGAGGGCGGCGGCAACACAGGTGTCGCGGCGCTGGTGCTCTTCCCCGAGGAGATGAATGTCCCCAGCAAGACTGGCCTGTGGGACATGACAGTCCCCCTGGACACCTTCCGCTTCCTCAGCCCGTCCCTCCTGGCGATGAAGAAGCGGTGCCACTCGCCGCGGGATCGCTTGTGGAGCTACCCCCCCGGCGACCTCGGTCAGAAGATGCGCGCGGCGGCCGAGACGCTCGGGTTGGCCATGGCATCTCCCTATCAGCTGCGGCACGGCGGGGCGTCCGACGACCTCGTTGCCCGCCGGCGAACCGCGCTGGAGATCCAGGCGCGCGGCGGCTGGGCGAGCCCGCAGTCCTTCCTGCGGCACGCCAAGCCCGGCAGGATTCTCGCCGAGATGGCCAAGCTGCCGAGGGCAGTGCTGGACTACGGCCGCGTCATCGACGCGGCGCTGGCGGACATCTTTCTGAAGGGCTCGCCAGTCCCGCCCCCGCCTGCCTGATCCGCCGCAAGCTCCTGCAGGATCTCAAACAGTCGATGAGAGCCCCAACTCATGTGGCTAAAGCCCGCACGGTTTTCTTGGAACTTTTTGCTGGGTCTGCCGGGCTTTCCAAGAGGGTTTCATCTCTCGGCCTGGCCGCTCTTTCGCTCGACTTCGACCAGGGACGCCGTCCCTGGCACGATTTGGGCCGCCCGGAAGTCCAGCAGATGGTCCTCGGGTGGCTCAAGTCTCGGGTCGTGCGCGCCGTCTGGATGGGCACCCCCTGCGCCTCCTGGAGCCGAGCGCGGCACGGCCCTCCCGGGACCTCCTGGTGTTCGATCAGGTCCGCGGATTTTCCTCTCGGGATCCAGGGGCTCTCGGGAAACTCCCTCCAGGCCGTCCGCTCTGGAAATGCCCAAATGACTTTTACCGTGCGTGTGATCCGCCTCTGTCGCCGTTTGTCGATTCCTGTGTATGTTGAGAATCCTGGTGCCTCGTTTCTATGGTCGGCCCCCCCGATGGCCTCCTTAGTTTCTCAACCCGATTGCCGCACGTACATGGTCGACATGTGTTCCTTCGGCGCCCCGTGGCGAAAGCGCACCCGGGTGACGTCTTGGGCCTGCTTTCATCCTCCGTCCTCGCCCCCTTGTCTCTGTAAAGGGCGGGGTGGTTTTTGTAGTTATTCTGGAAAGCGTCACATCGTTCTCACTGGAATTGCTCGTGATTCAGGCATGTTGTGGACCCGCCGGGCCGAGGCGTACTGTGCACAGTTTTGTCGTTTTTTCGCCGGAATAATTCAGTCCCAGGTTGATTGGATCGGTTTCAGCAGAATGTCAACGTTGGTAAATGTTGTTTGATTCGGCCCCGGGGCTAGACGCCTAGTGGCCACGTCTACCATTCGGGAATGGGCGTGTTCCAGCGCGCTGGCAGTTTTGTTTCCGTGCAGGCCCGGGCTCCGTCGTGTCCCGATCCCTGTGAGGCAGCCCAGGCCCCCGGCCCACACAGCAAAAAGCAGAGTTTGCTTGGGGTGTGGCGCGGGGAAGCGAGGAGATGGGTTTGTCTCACGTGTCATCTCTGGAGCGTTCGAGCGCCGCGAGAATGTCCATTCTCCGCAACTGTTTGGCTCAGTTCTCTCGCCCCGTCCCTCCCTCCCTGCTTCGTTCCTTCGCCTTTCACGTGTTCCAGCGCGCTGGCAGTTTTGTTTCCGTGCAGGCCCGGGCTCCGTCGTGTCCCGATCCCTGTGAGGCAGCCCAGGCCCCCGGCCCACACAGCAAAAAGCAGAGCTTGCTTGGGGTGTGGCGCGGGGAAGCGAGGAGATAATGATGATGATGATGATGATGATGTGGATGATGATGATGATGCTGATGATGATGATGATGGTGATGGTGATGGTGATGATGATGGTGATGATGGCGATGATGATGATGATGCTGATGATGATGATGATGTTGGTGTTGTTGCTGTTGTTGATGTTGATGATGATGATGGTGATGGTGATGACGACGTCGATTGTGAGATCGATTGTGACATCGATAGTGAGACCGAATGTGAGACCGAATGTGAGATCGATTGTGAGATCGATTGTGATATCGATAGTGAGATCGATAGCGAGATCGATAGTGATATCGATAGTGAGATCGAATGTGAGATCGATTGTGAGATCGATAGCGAGATCGATTGAGTGAGACGTTGGTTCCCCCTCTCCCCTCACCTCCTTATCACCCGCAGGGTGGTCGTATAGGTAGATATTGAATGACACGCAGGCGGACAAGAGCGAACAGGGGGTTGTTATTGGCGTCAATCTCGCCAGCGAACCACCATGAGCCCGCCCCTCATTTTAACGTAGCCGCAACTGCGATGTGCCACGTGAAGGTAGAAACTTAATTGCCTCGATACGCCTGTGTTGAAACGCACCAAGCACCGTGCTCAAAACGTCCGCGTGAATACGCTGTGTGTTGGCTCAGCAGAATGGCCTACGTTTTGGCGAACGTATCGCGTCACACCTCCGTTTTCAGTTTACGTGTTGAGTTTCGTATCAATACGCTACGTCTTGCGTGGTGCGTTTCCAACGATACTAGCCCACGGAAGTCCGCGCGGATCCTTCGGATCGGCGCCAGAGCCCCTGTTTCGCGGAGCCTCCACAGGCCGCCGGAACCAGTAACGCCAGCTAGGGGCGCTGGCCGCTCCCCACCCCCGAGCTGGGGGGCACCCCGTTCCAGGCGCGCTCCCAGACAGTGCCCGCAAAGGAGTGCCACCAGCTCGGGAGGAGGTCTTTGATAACGGAGTTCTATGGAATTTTGGTGGTGGTGGTTCTTTTTGCTCTCATGGAAATCGCGACTGTTAGGTCTTTGGCAGTTCTCGACGTCTTGAGGCTTTCGCTAGGCCCCAGGACAGTCAGAACACGACTCAGGTCGAAAAGCCGGTCCCGTGGAATAGGTCGAGACCTCTGAGGGTCGACGTTGTGAAACAACCATGACGTCGGGGGTATGTGGCATAAGCATATACATTTCGGAGGTCCGCGCCGAGTTCGTGGATCTGCGTTCGACCGTCTCTGCGATCAATTTCGAGCCCTACCCTTGCGGATTCAATCGGCGCTGGGGTATCGGACATCATTGCTGGGGTTCGCCTGTTCGCAGGCATCCTTCGAATTGGAAGCCCCATCCGGCGTTTCAGAAGTCTGACATGCAGTTGTAATTAGCGTTCAAATGTGGTTGTTAACCCCCATGGATGGTGGCGTCTCCAGCGTTCTGCGCCGCGAAATCTGCTTGGACCTCCGACAGTTTACGTATATGCCGATCTCATCTCTCCTAGACGAGTGGCTTGGTTCAGGGATGTTTTGGCAGCTTCGCCTCGTCGAGAGTTTTCCAGGGGTTGCCCGAAACGTACCCAGCCGAACGGCCTCTGGAGGTCCGAGGCATGATCCGAAAACCACCAGACGTGAGAGAGGGAGGCGAGGGCTGCTATGGGGGGGGAGGCCATGGCCTGTGCCATGACATCTCCCAGATGTTGTGGCCCATCCTTTCCTTCAACACGTCCCCTGGCTCCTCGTCGTTCGCGCACACGCCTCCGGCGCTGCAGCCCACAAGTCCAGACACCGAAAGTCTGGGGTCGTCCAGCCGCAATCCCAACAGGAACAGTCCCTGGGCCCCGCCTCGAGGGCACATTCCGGGCCGCGCCCAGCCTGTAAGAGTTGGCGCGCCATGTCTTACAGGGAACTGCCGGAGCCAAGGCGACGTCGTCGTTGCTTTTGCCGTCAACTCCGTCTCCGTCGTCGTCGGTCGCAGGCGTGAAGAGGCGTGAGGAGGCGTAAGGAGGAGTGAGGAGGCGTGAGGAGGCGTGAGGAGGAGGAGGAGCAGGAGGAGGAGGAGGAGAAGAAGAGAAGGAGGAGGAGGAGGACCAGTGTAAAACCAAGACTCATCAACGATGTTGGAATTAACACTCCCTTCAAGCTCCCTCTTCATAGGCCCCCACAACGGTTCATGTCCATTGAGGGAACTGTCTCGTTGGAATACGAGCGTTTGAAGATCTTGAAGCGTGCCAGCACATTGCTCTCTGGATTTCAACGCCACGTATCAACCTGACTGCTGCGTCTTGACGATCCGGAACCGTGCCAGAGGGCAATTTTGAGGATTTCAACACCGCGGATCAAAATAACTGCTGCACCCGCATGATCCATAATCTTTCCAAAACACCAGTTAAGTACGTTGAGCATGACAATCCGTCAAACACTTGCAAAGTTTGAAAACGACTGTGCGCGGCGCTCAAGCGAGAGCCACATTTTGAAAATCACCCGCCCTCAATCCGTGAAGCTCGTGCAACCGTTTAAAGCGAATGTGCGCGGCGCTAAGGCGAGAGCCACATTTTGAAAACCACCCGCCCTCAATCCGTGAAGCTCGTGCAAATGTTGAAAACGAATGCGCGCGGCGTTAAGTCGACAGCCACATTTTGAAAACCACCCGCCCTCAATCCGTGAAGCTCGTGCATCTGTTTTAAACGAATGTGCGCGGCGCTAAGGCGAGAGCCACATTTTGAAAACCACCCGCCCTCAATCCGTGAAGCTCGTGCAACCGTTTTAAACGAATGTACGCGGCGCTAAGGCGAGAGCCACATTTTGATGACGACCCTCCCTCAATCCGTGAAACCCTTACAAATGTATAAAACGAATGTGCGCGGCGCTAAAGCGAGAGCCACATTTTGAAAACCACCCGCCCTCCATCTGCGAAGCCGTTGACACTTTTTAAGCTTCAGAATCATAGGTGGTGAGGACGGCTCATGCACAACGCCCGGCCCGCCCTAAAAACTGGCCTCGGGGTGCGAGAGGGAGGAGTTGTCTATAAGGAGAAGAAATGGAGGGAGAAGGGAGGAGGGGGAGGGGGAGGCGGAGAAGGAGGAGGAGGAGGAGGAGGAGGAGGTGGAGGAGGAGGAGGAGGAGGAGGTGGTGGAGGAGGAGGAGGAGGAGGAGCGTCGTCGCCGCCGAGGCTCGGCCCGCAGACCTGTCGCCAGGGTTGCGCGCTCCGGCCAGAAGCTCTCGAAGCGAGTCCCCAGCCCCGGCGGCGAGGAGCCTCGCCCAGAGGCCCAAGAGTTTAGAATTATGTCGGGAATGTTCCTCTGCAGGGTGAATGTTCAAACGCATTCCAAAAATTGTCGGGCGATGATATTTGTTGTTGTATGTTTGAATCGTTTTGGAGTATTGCTTGACTATTTTTGATTTTTCCTCCAACACCCGCCTGTATGGGGACATGCCCGACCTAAGTTCAGAAGCGCGTGTCAGGGCCGCTCGGACAGCCATCTCGAGGCGAATACAGCCGTGGCGACGAGGAGTACCCCACAGGCCCAAGAGGTGCGGAGAGCGTGTCATATCTTCGGGCCTCGGCATCGTCGTCATCGTCGTCCGAGATCCCATGTCGTTCTGGGGCTCCCTAAGGAGGGGGCTCCCTAAGGTGCTACGGCTATGCTGGCGGCCGCCGCGACGCCGAGGCAAACGCAGACCTCGTCCTCGAGGGCATCGAGCGGCTGCGGGGCCTTGGGGAGGTGCCAGCCCTCCTCATCGGCGATTTGAATTGTCGGCTCCACGAAGCTGCCCTGGATGGTGTGCTCGCCAAGTCGGGGTGGCGCGACCTTCTGGCCGCGGCGGGGCCGACGTGCCTGCCGTCCCAGGGAGGGCCGTCGCGCATCGACTATGTCTTGGTGAGTCCAGCCGCGGCGAGCTTGGTGGAGCGGGCAGGAATTCGGTGGGACCTGGGGCTGGCCATGCATGCGGCACTCCTGGTGGAGCTCCGGGTAGAGGCTCCTGAGGTGACCTGGATCCGCCAGCCCGTCCCAGCTCTGGACGGCTTGGCCACGCCAGGATGGAACCAGGAGGCTGCGCGGGACGCCACGGCGGCGGTGGTCGCGGCGCACGGGGCGGGCTTCCAGCAAGCGCTTCACGATGGCGACCTTGAGGCGGCATGGTGGAGCTTCAGCCTGGCCATGCGCACATGGCTCGCCGCGCGGCGGGGCCTGCCTGCGACTCCAGCGCGGCCGCACGCAGCTGCCGCAAGACGTGCCGAGCTCGGCCGCCCGCAGCCGGCGGGAATGGGGAGGCCGCCGACGCTGTAGCCGACGCTGCGTTGTTGCGGCTCCGTCGCCTCAGCGGCCTTCGGCACGCTCAGGGCCGCCCCTCGACGGCCTCCAGGCGAGTGGCCCAGACGACCCTCCGGGCCCTCCGGGCCGCGGACGCTGGACATCCCGAGTGGTCACGTCAGTTGGCGGGTCTGCAGCAGACCGCGCCGCTTCCGCAGGCGCTGTTGGACCGCGCGGAGGCCGCGTGGCAGGCCGCAAGGGGGGACGCGAACGCGAGGCGGCGCAGCTCTTGGCGTGAGTGGGTCCAGGACGCCCTTGCTGATGGGCAGGGCTGGCTGTACCACTGGATCCGCGGCGGCGGCGTGCTCGAGGCCGAGATGGTTCCTGATCCTGCGGCCGATGCCCCTGCCTCGCCTGAAGGCGCCGTGGGGCAGAGGTCATGGGTGCTCGCCCTGCGAAGGGGGCCGGCTTCGCAGCTGCGGTTTTTCGAGGGGCCGTGGCGTGGGCTCTGGCAGCAGCAGGCGGCGCCGGCGTTGGTCTCCCTCCCTTCCCAGAGCGAACGCCATGGACGGCAGCCGCGGTTGAAGCTCTGCTCTGGAAGATGCCCAGGAGGAAAAAGCCGGGCCTATACGCCTGGACCATCAGCGAGCTCCTGCTCCTCCCGGAGGCGTTCCACAGCTGGATCGCCGATTTGTTCGAAGCTGTGGAGGCCAGGGGGGCGTGGCCGAGCGAGCTCGTGGAGCCTGAGGGGCTATTCCTGCCCAAGCCTGGGGGCAGCACGGAGAGCCCACTGGATCGCCGGCCGATTCGGCTGCTCCCCATCCTCTATCGGCTATGGTCCGCAGGCAGGGCACAGGTGTTTACCCGCTGGCGGCTGCAGTGGGCTGGCGAGGACATGCGGTTAGGAGCGGAGGAGCTGGCGTGGGAGTTGGCCCTCGAGTTGGAGGCCGCCGAGGCGCTGTCCGAGTGCGTGGCGGGGGCGGCGCTTGATTGGCGGAAGGCTTACGACGGGGTCGGCCTTTCATCCCTCCAGGGCCTCCTTGCGCGCGCGGGCGTGCCCGCCTGGATCGTCGAGCCGGCGATGGGGACTTGCCAGGCGCGCCGCCGCCTCCGCGTGGGCCGCGGGATCGGGGATGCGTGGGTTCCTGCGGGTTGCTGCCGGGTTGCCCGCTGGCGGTGTTCATCCTGAGCATCTTGATTTGGCCGTGGAGCTGCAAGGTCCCCGTGTCGACAGCCGCTTGCGCCGTCGGGTATATGTGGACGACTTCGCCCTTTGGATGCGCGTTGCCTTCGCTGACGCCGCGGATGCTGCCGAGGCGGTGGCGGGCGCGCTGAGGGTCACGGGCGCTTTCGAGACTTGGAGCCTCAACCGAGGGAAGAGCAGACAGTTCGCCAACGGGGTGGCTGGCTGAGCAGGCCCCCGCGCTGGCAGCGCGGCCCGGATTCCGCGACTCGAGTCGCGGCGGGCGCCGGCCCTGCCCGGCGCTGTGCGGTGGAGGCGACCTGGGTCCGCGCCGCCGCGGTCCGTTTCGCCGCCAGGATCGGCCGCCTGCTGGCGGCCTTCGGCCACCGCTGCATGCTGGGGGCGGCGGCTGGCACCGCAGCTGCCCTCTACGGGGCGGCGCGCGGGCGCCCTACCGCGAGGGAGCTCGCTGCCCTTCGCACTGCTGCGCGGCATGCGGTTGGCCGCGGCGGCCTCCGGGCTTCCGCAGAGATCGTCTTCGGTGTCCTGAGCCCGAGCTGGCGGCTTGACCCGCTGGCCGTCGCGACCCTGACCCTGGCGCCTCTGTGGCAGGCGGCCAAGGCCATGCGCCGCGGCCGCTTCCCCGCCGCCCTCTGGCGGGAGGCCGTGGGGGCCATGGCGGCCGGGCACGGCCTCGGCTTCGGGCCACTAGCGGCGGCGGCCAGGAGCATGGCCGCGCTTCAGTTGGGGGCCGACATTGAGACTTGGGCTGGCGTGCCAGAGGCGCCGGCTGGCTGGCGGCCAGAGGAGCGCGGCCTGCAGGCGACGAGGCGGGTGCTGCTGGAGGCTTGGGCTCGCAAAGAAGCCCGGGAGCTGGCCAGGCGCCAGGCCACTTTCGGGCACGCGTGGCGGCTGGCGTCGACCGCTGGGCCACCCGGCGGGTCCTGCAGCACGGGCGGCTCGCCGCTGACGCCGCGGGCGCGCTGCGCACGGTGCTATCTGGCAACGTGGTCACAGAGAGTGTGGCTTCGAAGTGGGGCCGCCCGGCAGGCTGCCCGCACTGCGGCGCGCCGCTGGAGGACGCCCAGCACCGTTTCTGGGATTGCCCGCGCTGGGACTCAGCGCGACGCGCCGCCTTCGCGGCCACAGGGCTCACCCCCGAGGCGGCGCGGGATTGCCTGCCGCCTGAGGCGGCACTGACGGGAGTCCTGCGGCGGAACGCGCGCTTGGCGGTTCTTGCCGACCAGGCGATGTGGCCGCTCCCCGTGCCGGCGCTGGCCGGCTTGACCGCTGTTGCTGCGGGGGTCGCGGGCCCACGGGCGCGGGCGTGGACCGACGGCGCTTGCGCGCACCCGGCCGACCCTGCGCTGGCCAGGGTTGGCCGGGGGGCGCGCGTGGAGCACCTTGCTGGCGCGACGCTGGAGCGCGGGGGGCCGGTCGATGGCGAGCAGACCGCGCAGCGCGCCGAGCTCTTGGCTGCCCTGCAGGCGCTTGGGCTGGCCGGTGGGCCGGTGGAGGTCATCACGGATTCGAAGTATGTGAGCAACGGCGTGGCGGCGCTCCAGGGCGGGGTAACGCCCATGGTCGCACGCCGACCTGTGGGACAAGCTGGCACCTTACTGCCGGGCCGACTGGCTGAGGGCCCGCTGCGTCAAGGGCCACTTGGACGAGCAGGAGGCGCGGGGGAGGGGGCTCTCCCTGGAGGACCACGCTGGCAACGCGGCGGCAGACAGACTGGCTGGCGCGGTCGCGCGGGCGCGCCTGCCCGCCCCGGCCTTGCTGCAGCAGCGCGAGCGGCAGCTGCAGGCGCTGGAGGGCGCCCAGCGAGCTCTGCGGCGGCGGTGGAGCTGGCGGCACTCAAGGCCAACCACGACTGCACCGCGCCAGGCGGGCCCCGGGTGCGGCGCCGATGGGCAGCCGTCCGGCGCACCGCAGGCCAGCGACGCCCGGCGGCTGCCGGCGGCGGGCCGCCGCTGCAGGCGCCGCCAGCAGCGCCGCAGGCCCCGCAGCCTCTGCGGCACCCACCGCGGCAGCCCGCGGCGGCGGCCGCCCAGGCGCTCTTCGGCGGGCGATCCTGGAGGGCCCACGCCGCCTCGGCTGCGCGGCGCCGGGGTGGGGGGCCCTGGCTGCTCGGCCATCATGCGCAGGCTGGGCGCCCGCCTTGCTGCCGCGCGTGGGCGCGCTGCTCCTGCTGCCGCTGGCGCGAGCCGGGGGCGGCGAGGGCGCTTGGCGGGAGGCGTTGCGCGCCCGCCTGGCCTCGCGGGCGGGCGCGAATGAGGCGCCGAGCTAATTCGGTGCAGCGGCTGCCCCCCCTCGCCTCCCTCCCTCTCCCCATACTGCCTGCTTCTTCGCCACAGGGCCCCCTTCGCGCTTGTAAAAAATGTGAGTGTGTGTGTGGGAGGTGTCGAAATATACGAGGGAAACGACATACGCTTCCGCGCATCGGGGCCGTATTTTGAACCCTGTTGGGGGCACGGGGCGTGTGACAGGTGTGCCGAAAAGCGCACGGGATCTGTTCCATGCAGGGCTTCTGGAAGCGTCGGCCCTCTCATCCCGAGTCGTTCTTGCTTGATCTTCTGACATGACGATCACACTTGCAACGACTGAAGGGATGGAAGGCGAGTACCTTTTTTTCCCCATCCGTGTGCGCAGCTCGCGTCTTGAGCCAAGAACCAAAGCGCGTGCAGTTCAGCTCGTGCTACACTGTATCTACTCACGTGCTCTGGGTCCTAGAACCGATCGAAAGGAAGCCCTCCCGACAGGTCTCCGGAC
The DNA here is from genome assembly GCA_963575745.1 of Prorocentrum cordatum. Lineage (NCBI taxonomy): Eukaryota > Dinophyceae > Prorocentrales > Prorocentraceae > Prorocentrum > Prorocentrum cordatum. Next base: position 107,400 of record CAUYUJ010019815.1, read on the forward strand.
GTCTACACCCCGAGAAGGGGTCGAGAGCCCAGGAAAAGAAGAAACGACCCAGGCAAGGACGGGGTCGAGAGCTCCTGGGGCGTCGCGCCTCCAGCGCGCGT